>JAQIXJ010000651.1:0-29502 GCA_034700185.1 Phthiracarus laevigatus
TTAACCCGAATTTTATCATTTTTATCCAGTTTGTTAATATAAAAACGGAATATCCCGTTCTAATTTTTGACTATTATTACCTGATTTTATCATTTTTGTCCAAATTGTTACTATAGAAACGGAATATCCTGTTCTGATGTTAACCAATTTTGTCTATATGTGAGATTTTTAAGGCTGTTTCCATATAAAAACGGGAGATCCCGTTCCCAATTTTAGCCTTTTTTTTGGTAATTTTTGCTTATTTTAGACAATTTTTGACAAATAATGTTGCCTTTTTTGAACATTTTTATGCCTTTTTTTGACATTTTTTGGCCATATTAACATAAAAACCTCTTTATTAGAATAAGATATCGTTAAAAATCCCTTAATTAGAATAACAAATTGATGAAATCCCTTAATTAGAATAAGAAAATGGTAAAACACCTTTATTAAAGTAAAGATTAAAATCCCTTAATTAGAATAAGATATCGCCTTAAGTCCCTTAATTAGAATAAGAAAATGCTAAAATCCCTTTATTAAAGTAAAGATTAAAATCCCTTAATTAGAATAATAGTGCGGACGGACAAACAGACAGACGGACAGACAGACGGACAGAATATCCAAATCCATATATCTGTCTAAAAAGTCAGATAAAAAACATGAATACCTACAAATTATATGCTATGCGGGTTATAAAATTGATGCAGGCAATAAAAATGAATATTCAATTTTAAAAATGTTTTAACACATAATTAATTTTAACATTAAAACAAAGCCTAAAACTCGTTGAAATCCTCATTAAATTATTCAAATATATTACTGCGGGCTATACAAGTGATGCGTGCTATACAAAGAAAATATTATTTATAACTTAATATTTGTCAAGCGGGCTATACAACTGGTGCGAGCTACAATCCCTAAAATACGGTAAGTTAACAATGTCTCTAAGTTGGAGTTGGGTTTGTGAAAAGTCAAACCTTTAGTACCTTTAGTTTGACGATTTTTTAAACTTTTAATTTAAAATCATAATTTAAACCCAATAAATTAGTTTAATTAAAAACATGACACCTATATCTACTCAGCTCAAAAAATGAGTTAAATGAGAGATCAATCGAGGGGGTGAAAACCCTCTTCTCTCAAATATTTTGGTCCATAAAGGGAAAATAAAGAGGGGACAAAGCGGATAGTAATAGAACTACTGTTTGAGGTTCGAGAGTAGCGGGAGTGGGTCAGGCGTTGGCGGATGGATTTCGGCATAGGCGGGTGTGATCTGGCATGGGCTGGTGAGGCACAGCATTGGCGGGTGTGGTTAGGAATTGTCTGGTGTGATCCAGAATAAAGGGTGGGCTCCGTAATGGGTGGGTCGGGTACTGCGGATTAGTTATCTGGGAAACAGGCCTTCTATGTCTTTTCAGATATACATCTCATGTGTTTTGTAGACTCCTAATCCATTTTATAAAAATGTAATCCATATTTTACACCGAAAGTGGGCTTAAATTCTAATTTTCTAATAAATATGATGTTAAAATTTAAAAAAAATAGAAAAAATCCTTAGATTTTTTATTATATAATACTTAAGAAATCGATTTCACATAAATTTTCATTGGTAAAACTCTCTACATTTAAATTTATAATCTTTTAAATTAATCAAGTTCTTAAATTATTATAACTTGTATAAAACATTTTATTTAATATTTACTATATTTTATTTATCTGACTTTTTAGACAGATATATGGTTTTGACTATTCTGTCTCTTTGTCCGTTTGTCAGTCTGTCTGTCCCTCCGCATTCTTATTCTAATTAAGGGCTTTTACTCTTTACTTTAATATAGGGTTTTTACCATTTTCTTATTCTAATTAAGAGATTTAAGCGATATCTTATTTTATTTATGTGATTTTAAGCTATTTCTTATTATAATAAAGTGATGTTTAGGTTACTTAGTCCATAGATTTGGTTCAAAATTCACATTAATATGTTAAACCATTCCAAAAATGTCATAAATTTTGTGTATAAATGGACAAATACATGATAACAATATGTATAAAAAGGGTTATAATCTGGAACAAAACTGGCAGAAATATCGTCAAAATAGAGAAAAAGTTTATCAGAATTGGAGATTCCGTTTTTAGCTCACATTCTTGAATAGAGCGAGCTTATGGATTTGACCATGTCTGTCCCTCCTTCCGTCTGTGGCGGTGTTTGCACTAGCTCGACCATTGAACTTAGCAAGTATTTTATATTAGATAACTTTCACTATTTGGAAAAATTTAGATTATAGATAATAATATTTTATATTAAAATATTTTAAATAACTTATAAGCTTTGATAAAACTATAAAAAGTGAGCTCTCTATAAATGTGTTATTCTTGTTTTTAACTGAATTTGACACATATATGGATTTGGGTATAACCGTTCATCTGTCTGTCCGTTTATCCCTCCGCACTCTTATTCTAATTTATTGATTTTAATCTTTACTTTAATCTTTACGTTTATTAGTAGGATCGGGTGTAACATTTAATCTTAGTTCACTTAAACTCATTTTTAAAAACTTAATTTAAATTGTTTTGAAACTAAAAAACAAACAAATAAAACATGAGTAAAAACACGTGCTATTTTCAAAACGTAAGGTTCGCTTCACATGTTGCAATTCGAGAGCAAATAAGTTTCGTGACTATTCTCAATTTGAAAAGTTCTACCTTGAATGCAAAAACCCTGTCTAACCGTATCAGCGACCATATACTAACTGAAACTAACTTTACAGTCAGATATTATGACCGTATCAGCGACCATATACTAACTGAAACTAATTTTACAGTCAGATATTAAGACCGTATCAGCGACCATATACTAACTGAAACTAATTTTACAAAGTCAGATATTAAGACCGTATCAGGGACCATATACTAACTGAAACTAACTTTACAGTCAGATATTATGACCTTATCAATTTTGTTTGGTAAATGTGTTGTTTGAATCGCCTAAATTTTTTATGCTTAAGTAGTGAAAAGTCCTACAGCTGCTTTTGCCCAAATTTACTTAATAAAGGCATTTCTGTGAATGACTGTCGTGCATAGTCAAAAACTATTTATAAAAATGTTAACGAAAGTAGAGGTTTGAACTCTTACAAAAAGTGGCATATGCAACTCCATTTTTAATCTAAATTTTGGCTATTTTTATCAGATTCTTGCATATTTTGACAATGTATTTATCCAACTTTCTAAATTTGTCAGATATATGGGATTTTACCAATTAAAAAATTGTGGCCAAAATTGTTTGAAAATAGGCAAGAATCTGATAAAAATAGCCAAAATTTAGGTTAAATATGGAGTTGCATATGCCACTTTTTGATGAAAAAAAATATCAAAATTACTGAAAACTAGCCAATATGGGCAAAATTAGGATAAAATGACAAAATATGATTAATAATAAAAGTGGCATATGCCGGTTTTTGATGTAACAATATGGATTTTTAATCTTAAAAAGGTTTAAAAATCTAGGAAAAAGAAGGATAATTCGGCAAAAATGCCGTTTCGGGCGATTTAAATCTTCTGGGAAGATTATTCTAAATTTAATATCAAGTTACTTATCTAGTTTATTTGGAACCAAAAAAAGTATACACATTGCCGCTGGTCTCTTGTAACTCGTTCTAAACTATATAAAAGTCCCCCTTTTAAAAATAGTGTTTATTTCAGTAATGGGAGGGGCTATAAGAATGTATTTAACTTTAATCGAAAGCGCTGTTTACTCTGAAGAGTTTGGTACCCTACTCGGGAGGTTGAGCTCAAAGGATTAGTAAAAAATGAAATTTCAAAAATAATTGCCCCTACCCCTCTTACTACCCTCCTATGAAATAAACAAAACTTTTTTTTATTAAAATACTTAATATAAAATATGAGAATAATTTTGATAATATTTTCACCCCTCTACCCCTAATTGTTCAATTATTATTAATTTTTAAAGTTTTTGTCCCCTTTTCTAGTTGTGTTCCTTCCTGGCTACTTACACCCCTAATTTTTTATAATAACATTTCCTAAGTTAGTTAAAAAATTTTAAATGTAACCCCACCTCACTAACCCCTCCTATTCGATAGTTATTAATTTTCAAAGTTTCAGTCGAAAAAATACCCCCTTTTCACAATCAAAACTTTAAGGCCTCTCCCTGCCTCCCCGTTTGAGTCTCAGCTGCCAAATTTCTTTAAACCCCCATTTTTTGAGGTCCTCTATCGAATGGAAGTGGTCCGATCAAAATCGGTTTTACAAAACAGAATTAGTTTGCGTGTTAGTCATACAAAGTAAAGCATAATATTTTTAATTCAGATATAAAAATAAAAAATTGTTTTTTGTCATACTTATAGATTCTATACCTACATATAGCTCAAAAAGTAGTCCTTATAAGTTGAAACTGTTGGCAAGTATATAAAATCCACTGGAATAATGATCACTTAGTTTATAGTAGTTGATTACCCTGCTGATATACCTTAAAGCCTTTTGCCCTGTCAGTGACCTATGCCTTCAACACATGCTGCAACCCCTAAAATTGATCTTAATTAAATTTACAATCATTCTTAAAAAATTAATTAATTAAGAATAAAAAATTGTTTGTGCAATTCCAGATCGAAATTAATTTAGTAAAAGGTTATTTCAAATTTAACAAAAATAATTCGGAATAAAATTAAATTCATAAAAATATATTTTAATCGACACTTTCTAAGTTAATGCAACCTAATCAAATCTATTATTATTCCATTATCATTCTATACAAATTTTGGACATTTTATTAAAATTTAAAGAGTTAATGTATAATATGGTTGTTGTGTTTACTAATTTTTATGCCGTTCGGATACTTTTTCACGCATAAGGCAAATTAAAGTATACTAAGGATCGGATTAACATACTATACTGTACATGTAAAGGATTAAGAACTGTACAATCTGTACACCTGTTTTGAATATAAGCCTTTAGTTCCGTTTTATAATTTCTATTTAAAAATAATAAATTTTAAATAATATTAGTCTTTTCTTTCATAACCTTTTGTGTCTTCAGTATATTTTAAACTTATATATTTTGTTGTACATTTCTATTGATCATGCATAGATTTCAATGGTGAAACGGTAATGAGAGGAATGGTACTAGAGTAGAAAAACTCACGGTAATGGTACTGTAAGGGAATGATAAAAATGTTGTTTACCGGTAATGGAATGGCAGTAGACATTTTGAGTACGGTAATTGAACGGTAGTGGATAGAAAAATTAAATATTTTCCATCACTAATGGAGATATGGTCAAATCCATAAACTCACTCTTTTTTTCAAAAAATTGAGCGAAAAAATATTTTAAAATAATTTTATAAAATAAATAAAACTGCCTTATGCTCAAAGAAAATTATAAAATGTTTCACAATCATGCATGTATACTTTTTATTGTAAACTATTACATTTTTTGATCGCAATAAAAATTAATTTTAGTTTCCTAACCTATTCCCGATTTTGACAAATTTTTGTTCTCGATTCCCGACTGTTTTAACAAGATTTTAGTCCCGGGAATCTCTATCTTTCATTCGACTCATTAATCATCATTACAAGCACCATCAGTTCAGCCTAGTTTTAGATAATATAAGCCAACAAAACCATGCGCCATCTATTGTGACAATTATCAATTAATTTAAGTTGAACTCTGAGTCATATGTGTGAGTTTGACCTCTTAATCAACCTTACTAATAAAGTTCAACACGATTTTTAGATAAATTTAACAAAAAATCTAAAAAATCGATGACTAAGAGGTCATCTATTGTATTTGGTCGCCATCTAGTGTGGTAATTGGGAATTAAAATGAGCGCTGCTTTTCTCGATATTTCAGTGATTGTCGGTATGAGTTTTTGTTGTAGCCTTCATAGTGCTAATTAGTTATGATGATTAATGTGTGGAATTGGGTGATAATCACTTTAAAGTTTACTACAGTTTTAATAATAAATCAGTTAAATCAATATAAGAAATAACCACCAAAATTGGCATAACCTTACAAATAGATATTACATTAAATTTAGTATTGAATTGTAGATTGCGATTGCATTTTTCTAACTTTATTTCAAACTCAATTTTCATTGTTTACAACCAATACATTCATAATTATCACAGGAAAAAAGACTTATATTATAAATAATAGTAAGCGTATAAACACGGTACTAATCGATATATAATAATAACCGATAATAACATCAATCAATAAAAAATAACAAAATAAATTAAATCAATGATTCTAACATTCGGTTTAAAAATGATGGCTTAAAAATCAGTTAATGAGTAAAAACATTTTAGCAAAACAAAAAAACATCGTTTCTCGCAAACGTTTGGATGGGAATCGAAGCGGAAAGTGTTGTTATGCTCGCACTTTTCGATTATCTTTCACTAAACCATTCAACGATTTTTGGTGATGCTTCTGGTGATGATTATTCCCGTTTAGTTTGTTAAGCATATTATTCCGCTGAACAGTGGAATCGAAAAGCGTGTCCGAAAGCGAACCCTCATCACTGAAATAGGTCTGCGAATTAATCTGTTTAACATTATTGGACAGCAGTTCCATTCGATCCACAGCTGTTATGTCGTTCGTATATTCGTCTTCCAACAGTGTATAGCGATTCCGATTCGGTTTCCGATATCGCTTCGAGTGTCGGCCTGTGGAGCGCTTTCGGTCATTAAATTTGGTTACGCAGCAAACAAATGTCCAAAATAGTGCGGTTATTGTGACCACTACCGTAAATGAGATCACTATAACGTATAATATGCTCCAATCTAGAAATTCAAATGCGATTTAATCATAAGATTAGTTCAAATGGTTCAAAGAAATGCGTACCACAATTGCTTTCATTATCGCCCAGATATAACCGAACCACGTCTTCCATCCAAAATGCTTCACACAGACAACGTTTAGTGTACTGATCGCAAGTGCCGTGATTTGAACATTCGTTTTGACAAACTATATAAACAAATTATTATAATCAAACGAAATTTTTTTAAAAAGGTCTTAACCATATGTTTGCAGTGATATCACTTCTGGTGTGATAAGATTCGCATCCGTTTTTAAGCTCTGCTTTAACAGTTTAACTATTTGTTGACCAGAAATTGTTTGTCCGTTAGTTTTGAGTGCAATGAAAATCATAATAACTCTAAAAAATTAACAATAAAACAATTACGGTAACATATAAGCAATTGATACATCGCTGTACTCATACATCGCAGTTCATCCTAAATATAATAATATAGTCATTAAACTTTAAGTCATTTTATGATTAGTATTTTTTATGACATATTTTTAGTAACTAACGGCAGGCTTTTTCATATTTATTATTCATTATTTTTCAAACCATTGTCGAGTAAACATAATTTGTAAAATAGTTAATTTAAATATTCAATAAAATGTGGCAGAAATGCCATATTAAATACAGTATAGAGTGGTCGCGCAGCGGAAATCGTTTTGGCATTTAAACGCAATTATAAGGGAAAATTTTTACTAGACCTTTGTGTATGTGTTGTCGCGTCAAGTTTTATTAATTTAATTTTAATCTCTTCTCCTTTGTCTAGAAAAAGCTCCAATTTTTTCAATACATTCAATTGTTGATCAAACGTGAACGATTTAATGTCCGCATTTAAAGTAATTTCAACGTAGTTTAAAATATCTTGCGATGGCTTAACTATAATAGACGCCGTTTCCGATGATGACAAGCCTTGTGCGTCTGCAACCGTCAATTTAAACAAATAGCGACCAGTGATTAAGTTTGTTAATCTTAATATCGGCGAATACGACGAATTGTTAATTATATTTCCAAATGCCAACGATTCCGGTGTTCGTTCCCAAAAATATGACACAATCTCTACATCGTCGTACGATTTACTGCCATTTAAAATAACCTATGAGTGAAAATTGAAGTATTAAAAGTAATTCAAAAAATGGAATTACAATATAAAGTACAGTATACCTCAGTTACTGGAAATGTAATTACTTGATCGCCACCCGCCACAGCTACTGGTGCTATATTTTTAGGCTGAATAACGCTAACGGCCAAAACAGATGAAGAATTCGCTTCTTTCGAATCCCAAACTGTCAATCGAAACTTGTATTCACCGGGAAATAATTTGCTTATATTGGCTTTGGCACTGTTTGAGTTAATAATCGTCACATTTTTTGGACCTAAAAATTTCAAATAAGGTAATGTAAAGAAAAATCAAAACTGAGCCAATAAAATTTAGTAAAAACCTTCGATCTGTTCCCACAGCCACTTAGTGATACCCACATCGTCGCGCGAAAGCGAACCATCGAGAACTAAATCTTGCTCTAATGGAAGCGTCACTTTAAAACTATTTCCAGCGTTAGCTATTGGTGGCTCATTGTTCTCAGGTTTCACAAATACGTGAACCTCCGCAGTGGATGATTGATTCGCTGTGTCTGTTACTTTAAGCACAAACTTATAAACACCTAAAACCAGTTTCGAGAGATGAAGCGCAGGCGTCGACGTGCCATCCATATCCACCGCCAATAACTCTTTGCCGTCGCCATCCGGTTCTCTTGTCCACTGCCACCCAGTTATTCCCTGCAATAAAATAAAATCAGATACAAAAGCTGATGCAAAAATAAATCGATTACCTTATCATCGGTTGACTGATTGCCATAGAGTGTCACTTCATTCTGTGGCAAATGCAGTACAATATCCGGTCCAGCATTAGCTGTTGGCGGATAATCTATTTCTTTCAAAACGGTGACGTTAGCAATCGTTGAATTAATAGCGCCATCAGAGTCTGTCACGATTAATCTCAGTTGATATAAACCGGGCAAAAGCTCTTTTAATTGCAACGTTTGACTCGATTGTAACTGGAGATTTTTGTATCCAATTGGAAGCGCCATCGCTTGCCTAACAATATAGTTTCATTTTAAAAATTATTACTTAAAAATAGGTTAATTTGAATACCATTCATATTTTACAATTTTGTCGTCATCTGTCGAATAAGAACCATCAAGAACTGTATCTTTATTTGGTAATTGTACGGTAGAATTTGCGGGCTTTATAACAGCCACCGGTGGCTTATTTGTTCTGCGCGGTGGCAATACCGATACATTAACGATTGCGGTACCGAATGCGTTATTATCACCGGTAACTATTAGCTTGAATGAATAATTACCGGCTTTTAAATGAGTAAGTTTTAAATTAGCGGTGTTTGAGCCCTGCATATCGCCAAACTCATTGCCAGTTGTCGGATGAGACAATAGCTGCCATTCGTATTTATATGTGGACGACGATGGTATTACATATGCAGACAAAGTCGTATCATCTTTTGGTAATTCAATTGTCTATTGAAATCAGTACGTAATTAATTAATAAAATTAATAATAGTAATGGTAATATTTAATTTGATTACCAGATTAGGACCAGCGGATACTACTAAATGAGTGGCAGAAGAAGGAGTAGTGCTGCCATTTCTGTACAGTAGGCTATTGTCAACAACAACGCTGCCGGCATTTGAAGATAGATCTATGGCTTGTGATTCTTCGGCAATGTTCGGAGAATCATAATCAGATTTCGGCTGCAATTGCTGCGAAGAATCAATTGGCTGACATATCTTTTGGTTATCTCTAACGAATCCTTTTTTGCATATACAGATTCCTTGCCTGAGACGATGATTTCTTAGATGACACAACTCGTTTTGCGGACAATCGTTTAGTCCAAAAGCGCATACACCGGATGTTTTGAACGAAACTGTAGAATATCCCTCTTTAGATGATGGAACGTAATCGTCGTCGTCGGCAATATATGATGATTCGGGCACAATGTGGTCATCGCGCCTCTGTTTCGAGTAATCATTATCCCCGTCATCGACACTAAAATAAATAATAATCGTTATAGAGGGTAACACTAAACTAATATATAATAAATTTGGCTCACATTTCATTATAATCACTTAAAGTGGTAAATATGTCGTTCACATCTCTAACAATGACCATATCTGAGTGCGAGAATTTGGGTCCAAATCTCTTGATTGGTTTGCATAATCTCGAGTTTCGGCATTTAATGTGATAACACGATTGGTTGTAAAAAAACACGACATGACACGAATACTTTTGGCAACAGGACTCAGTGCATTCGATTATGGACTTGTACTGCGAATGTTTTGTGAATGTGCCTGAACTTGAATTGCCTATGAATTATGTGAACAAATACCTCATTATTAATACAAATAACACTCAATGACACAATTAATATTTGTTAACTCAAAATAACCAGCCAACGGAAATTTGGGTTTTAATTTTTTAATTTCAGTTAAACTAGTTATACGCATTTATTGATTAAAAAATAATGGGTTTAAAGAAATTTTTAGGTCAATCACCAAAAAAATTTTATAAATACGACAGAAATTAATAATGAATTTTAATTTATGTGTTTTAGACGTCTAATTTAGCGCTTTTAAATGATTATATACTTAAAATTAGTTCTTTAAAAACTTAAAAGTGCAAATAAAAGGAGGCCAACTCATTGAAACTGACGGTAAGCCGTAAATTGATTGTAAATTAATTAAAATGATCTGTTTATAAAAAAGATTTACTAGAGACTAGAGAAATATTAAAACAATGCTCGTGATAACATAAAAATGCAACTACATATTATAAAATTGTCATCAAAAATTTAATCTAAATAAGACAATAATTTCCAAACAAATCGCGTTTTATGCCATTACAATTGAATAAAATATTGGTACAAAAATATTATATTCTCAATTAACCGTAAAATATTTTTAGTAATTGTCATCGTTTTTGTTACTGATATTCTATTCATTTGTATTTTCTTCTACAATACCCGAACCAATAGATCAGATAACAAACAAATGTTATTAGACATGTTTAACAATTTTTTTATAGAAATTTGTTAATCTACATTACTTAATTGAACACAATAAAAACATATGTTCTAGTTTTGTTTTTATCGATTAAATAGAACTAATAATTACAATAATTTCAAAGATTAATTACTTTGAAATTTTATTAATATTAAAGAAATATTTTTAAAATCTAAATCTAAAAGAGAATTTACAGCCAAATAAGCTAAAAGAATCGCCCTTTTGTAAATTTTTTAAGATAGAGGCCATTTTTTTACTATTAAAACTTTTTCAAAAATTCAAAAAGTCGTACAGGAGGCGCAATGACGTGTAACTTTTCAGAAATTAGGTTAAAAATATTTTTGAAAATTTTAAAGCGATAAAATTGCGAACAAAAATTTTCTAAAGCTTAGATTGATTCGATTTTAACAATTAAATTACAATAAAAAGTTACAGAATAAATACGTTTTAAGAAATTCGAATTTTGTTGGTAAAGATTCAGAAAAATCATCATAAACAGGGTAATAATTGTCTACCTAAACAATAATCACTTTTTTTGAGTGATTACCTGATTTTAGGATTTAAGGTAACAAAAAAAAAGAAGTGTTACCGATCATTACAAACAATACTAATACAATCAAAAATTTTAATGTTATTTGTATAACCAAGTTATAAAATACAATAATAAAAACTTAGTATAAATACTTTAATTAAAAATTTAATTCATTCATCATTAAAATTTAATGAAACTATAAATTCAAAAATCAAAAAATGGTGTAAATCGTGAAAACAATTATGGTTTACCGTTAGGCGTGACGTGATGTACAACTTCTAATGGATAGTTGATCTGTGATGGGCAGTGAACACTATTAACAACATTTAATTGCGATGAGTCGCTACTAATTAATGATATCATTAACTGTATTATGAACCATAAAACAATGTCGCAATTTTTTATCACCATTTTTCCAAATATGATTTCAATTCAAAACAACATTTTTTTCATTATTAAATACAGTAGAAATTGTTATTTCATTTTGTTGAAAAATTTTCCAGATTAGACATTATTTAAAGTCGCGAAATGCGAACAATTTATGTTACGTACGGGACAATCAACGAACGATATTAACCCAAAACAATGTTTAACCGCATTTAAACATATTTTTTTGGTTTTTTTTGCAGTATTAGTGCAATGTTTTGATTTTGCTTATAAATAATTGTTATTTACTTTTATCGTTGCTATCGTTATGCATTTCCATTAAACTTCGTTATAACGTTCAGAAATTACGTTTGATGTTTTAGATTACGATTTTATTTAAAAGGATGCACTGTATAATCGCGAATAATAATCGTTAAAATATGGTAAAACTGAGATATGCAGCACACAATATGCTGTATATCTTTAGCTCAGTTTTGAACCAAAAGTAGATCTTATGGATTTGACCGATTGGCTTGTCTGTCCGCACATAATGTTAGCCAAATTCTATGGAAACCACAATTGGGCACATTTCTAAATTTATAAGAACTAGTTTAGGGTTAATACGGTATACGATTTCATTCAAATATAAAAAAGTAAACTATCTTCTATTTTGTATCTAATTATTGTATAACATAATTTTGGTGCCACATTAATAATTTGGCGATAAGTTTCGAACCAAAATCACGCAAATACTGTACAGTAATTTTGTAACAAATATATTGTATTAATCTGTGATAAATTTAAAGCGAACGATTGAGGACAATATCCGATTTAAGATAATTCGCTTCATACTCAAAATTTCTATTTTTGAAGATTAATTGAGATGTAGGGCATCCTCCCTGAAGAAATGGCTCATATATAGTAAAATTTGGAAAAGAAAAGTTAACACTTTAGTTGCACAGTATCTTACGTTAGTGCCGATATCGTTAATGAAACAAACATTAATTTAATCTGATATACAGTAACACTTCTTGATTAAAAATGGGGAAAATTATATGATTTTACCTGAACTTTGGTGCAACATTTTAAAATTTCAAGTTCTGCAAAAACGTTCTCCTAAATAGCATTTGATGATATAATTAATGTATTTAATTTTGAATGTGGCTAATAAAATATTCAACTGTAATCATGGTTCTAATCTCTGATTAATACAAAATTCTTTTAAAAATCTTTTGCTATAAATTTATTTTGCATTAAGATTACTAATATTTCTGGTATAATGAAATGAATTGATATTTTAAAAGCGTTCGCTTAATACACGCTAAAACATATTTTGATGAATTGCGATCGTGGGTGGAAAATCGTACCCTCATTTAGAATTTTTGTCGAGTTAAACGAGTTATTCATTTTATTATTATTATTGACAATTTCCGTATAAGAAATTAACTTAGATTTAGATTTGCAATTTGCATTAATCATTATAAAAAATTTTTATTATACTATGAATACTTGTAAATCAGGTAATCTTGTAATCATATTCTAAAAATAAAACGAAAAGCATTTTCTTATTTTATATAATTGCACGCAAAATTTCGAAAAAATTAAGTTATATATAAGCCTTACAAAATGCACGGATCGATCAGTCGTTTAACAAATGTTATAGAATTTCTATCACTTAATTAAAAAAAATAAATAAAATTCCACAGTTTAATCACCAAATTCTAACCGATAAACTTGTTTAAGTTCGTGTTATATAATCAATATTATTTAACAGAACAACAGAAAATCAAACTGAAAATAATTTCAATATCTGTGCTGCGATTAAAAGAAACTGCGAATAAGTATATATAACATATAAATGCTTATATCATAAAACGCGCTATCATTAAATAGCACTTCTATTTGAGCGATTACTGCATCATTAGAGAAGTGCAACAAGTTATGAATAGATTTTGTTATCATAATATACTTCTCTCACTCTCTTTTTCACTCTCACACACACTCTCTTTCCAAATCATAATACAGTAATACATAGACACACTCACTTATATAAGCTTATAGACTCATTGATGATGAAGAAGCTGTTGCGCTGCTGTTGCTGAACGGTGCAAACATCATAAAAAATCAATAGAGAAAAATGTTTGTGATCCGAGTGGTGAAATCGCGGTAAAATAACTGTATCTTAGAAGAAGTGTTAGCGTTGATTATTTACAATGCACAGTCAAAAGAAGAACTGCTATTAAACGAGAAAAAGTTGTGCTCGTGTAAAGGTAACGAAACTGTTTTCTAGTTATAAGTATTGTTCCGATTATTTCGTTTCAGTATAGTTTTATGAAATAAAAGTTTTTTTTATTAAAAAAAGTTATATCAAGAATCTATATATGCGTGCATATTTTAAATTTGATTACATAAAATCAGTTATTTTGAAAAAAATAAAACTATTAACGCATTAATTAATAGAATATACATAGCTTATTGTGCTTTAATAAAAAAAGTTTTCTATTAATCAAAAAAAATAATAAAATAACTTTAAAAAAATTAGTTTAAATGAAGATTTATTCGCTTATCACTATTATATGGCTATTACACGCACATAATAGAAGAATAAATGTCTAGCAATAACTTAAATAAAGTAAATTACGGCGTAAACAGCAAAAGCGGCGCTGAAAGAAGTGATAACAACTCAACTTATAATAATAATGGTATCACTAATAAAATGAATTCAATGACACAAAACGAGGAATTATTGAATTACGCGGACGACGAAACACCTAACAACGACATTATAGTCTCGTCGACAATGGCATCAATCCAATCGGTGGTCTCTTCACCGAACTCGCCTCCACTGCCACAAGATATTGTGGTTAAATCGCACTCTCATTCGGGGTTCGCGCAGTTTTCGTGTCCCAATACCACTAATTCGGCCAAAAATTGGCACAAAAAGCCGTTTAAAAGTAGCAGCAATTCTTGCATTAAGAATAATGACTTGAATTATATAACGGCAACGCCGCAGCAGACCGGAGAGCGGGAAACATGGGATAAAAAAGTTGAATTTCTGTTAGCAGTTATTGGTTTCGCTGTTGATCTCGGAAATGTGTGGAGATTTCCTTATATTTGTTACAGAAATGGTGGAGGTTTGTAGCATTCATTAAATATCTTAGAGACTCAAAGCTCTGCTTAGCAATTTGGTTTGCAAATACCCGTTTTCAAGTAATTAAGTTATCCGTACATTAATTAAACATTGCGTGGCGTTCCAGAAATTTGTTTTTATTAAACTTGCGTTTTGCATGCTTATTGCCAATAAGTTACTGCAAGTTTTTCCTCCAATTATTTATTTTGTAATATAAAACACAATTAAGCATCAAATTTTAATTTCGATTTAATTTCTGTCCACAATTACAGGCGCATTTCTAATACCATACCTGGTTATGTTGCTGTTTGGTGGACTGCCTTTATTTTACCTGGAATTAGCGTTGGGTCAGTACTACACCAGCGGATGTCTTACAGTTTGGAAAAAACTGTGCCCAGTGATGAAGGGTAAGCGAGTGTTAAACTACAAAACTTTATAATAATCGCTGCATTCGGAAAAAATTACAAATAACTCGCGAGCTTAAAGATCAAGTACACGCTAATAGCGATCGATTTAAAAATATATGATTTCAAGCAACAATTTTTTTCGCAAAAAATGTGTTTTGAAAAATGCTAATATAGGTATGCATCGAACAAAATTGATGAATCGATCACAGAGAGAATATTTGCTATAATATAAAGTATATATTGCCTTCAGGAACGTATGACTGAAAGGTGTTGTGAGCTATCATTTCATGCATAACTGAATCATAATCTTATTTCGCTCGATGAGCTTTATATATGTGTTTAAAGTGATAATTTAAAAATATTTTAATAGGTATTGGTTATGCGATATGTTTCATCGACTTATATATGGCAATGTATTATAACACAATAATCGCGTGGGCTTTCTATTATTTTTTCGCTTCTCTGGGAGCGCTCACCACATTAGAGCTACCGTGGATGAAGTGCGACAACACGTGGAACACAGACAAGTGTCAAACTATGGAACAGAGGAGAAATAGCAATAAATCGGGTGAATTCGATGTCAGTCCAGCTCAAGAGTATTTCGAGTAAGTTTAATAGAGAAATATTTTAATTTATTTTAGCGCTATTCAATTTATATTAACGTGAATTCATATATTTTTGTAAACTTTTAATTTAAATCGATATTCAAAAAACTATAAAAGAAGTTTTTCGCCGAAAAAAAAAGTTTAAGACCCATAAATCACAACTTCAAAGAGTTATGTGTTGAACACTGAATAGACGTGACCTATAGAGATATAGCATACGTTAGTGTACAGTATGTACGTTGTATTCTAATGATAAAAGGTGTACAGAATAATATCAGTTAACGTATTCAGTATTACCTGCGATTTAGTAATTTACCGTTAATACTGGATATTTAGCAACTCTTTTTTTACTTTAGTTGTTATTTTATGAATTTTAATTTACTCAATCAACTAGTTTTAGAATTTGCCAAATTTATTAATTTTTTGTGAATTGTTACGATATTTACGGTGATCACTCAAACTTTATGACATTATTTGTATTCAAAAAAATATATTACGAAACACAAATAATTACCAACCGTGACCTTCTAAAAACTTCGGAAATTGACTAAAGTTAAAATTTTAGTGATTTTCATAGAAACAAGAATAACTTTTTTAAACATTATATGTATAATTAGAATGAATTCATAAATTAATTACCAAAATATGCAAGATTTTTTTCGGAATAAAACCTAATAATTGAATCTAATAATAGCGGAAAATATTGACTAAAAACAACTGAGTGGTATATTTTATAAAAATTCTAAAGACATAAGAATTGTTTAAAAATATAAATTATTTTTTTAAAATTTTCTAACACATTAATATACATTTTTTATGATTCTTTTTACATATAAATGCTAAGAAAAATATTTCCCAATTTTCGCTAAATAACTGTAATTTAGCAATATATAATTTTCGTATAACAATGTAACATAATTAAACTTAATTCCTTCTGTAAAAAGCAGAAAAATCTTGTCGAAATTATCAGATAAGTTCATTTAGATTGTAATTCAATGATATTTTAAAATAAATGTTTTAAGCAAAATTGATTTGCAATACTAATTTTTTAGCTCACTTTGATAGACAAAGTGGAGCTTATGGATTTGACAATGTCTGCCCGTCTGTACCTTAGCAGTCTTATATTAACAAATGGAATCGCCATTTTGGCTTAAAATTTAATTTAAATATGAGTTAGCCTATGAAACAGCTAGCTCTCTATGAATGCGTCGTTCTTCTTGTTTAATAATTTTTCTATCCTTTTATTTGGGGCCATAACACAAAACTTAAAAAAATAATATTTTAAGAATAAAAAATCCGATGTGCTAACTTGTTTCATTTGAAAATAATCAAAAAACAATTTATTTCAAAGTTATTAATTATAAAACAAGAACGACTCATTCATAGAGAGCTCACTTTTTAGGTTAAATCATACTAGTGTGATAAATTAATCAGTTTTCTAGATCACAAATCCCTTTATTAACATAAGAAATAGGTGAAATCCCTTAATCAATATAAGACCGCGAGCGTAGGGACGGATGGACAGACATTGTCAAATCCATAAGCTCGCCTTTTTTTAAAAAGCGAGATAAAAAATGCTCATAACCAGAGATGTGATTTTTGGGAATAACGATTTATCAAATTTGGTGGTTATTTGGTTAAAAAAACTCAACTTTTTGGTGGTCACAAAAACTCAGCCAAACTTGATTTATATTTTATAAAAACTATTATAATTTATAGCAACTAATTTTATTTTAATAAATCCCTACTTTATCATTAAACTTATTAAAAATTTCTTTTATTTTATGGTTTAAAAATGAAAGATAACATTTTTGTAAAATAATTTATTTTGTGTACTAAAAGTGATCATCCTTATCCTTATTTCCTTATTAATCTCTCTCTCTCTCTCTCTCTCTCTCTCTGAGACCGTGACGGTGGGAGAGAAAGAGTTTCTCTTTTAGTATAATAAGGATAATGTAAAATAGTATAATATTTTATGAAAAAATTTAATTTCTGTTTTGATTTTTAAAATACAAAAAAAAACATTTTTAAAAATGATTTCATATTTAGCATTTTAAATTTTTAAAATTACTTTTTTGGTCAAAAAACGCTTATTTTTAAATATTTGGTGATTATAAAAAAATTGGTGGGTATAACGAAATTTATTACTTTTTTGGTGGTTATGGTCAAATTTGGGATTTTCCCAAAAATCACATCTCTGCTCATAACTATTTACTGTTCCAATCAAAGATCATGCAAACAGTCTCATCTTCATCTGTTTCGAAATCGCATGACACCCAACACATAATAACATTTATATCATATCATTTCTCACATTCAAGATTGAAAGTGAATGCTTAATTAATTCAATATTTATCGGATTTCGTGCTAACTATTCAATATTAAATCTTTGATTTCTTAACATAAAACCTTTTTTATTGTCTTATATGTCGCGCAAAACTGAGTAGAAATTACACCAACAATAATCGAAAATATCATTAATAGGATTAATTTTTTAATAATAATTGTTTTTAAGTTTATTGCTGGATATATATAAATAAAGTTTTAATTTACAACGTAATAAAAGAATAAATTTTCGTAAAATAATATCTAATATAATTGCATCTAATTTTTTCAAACGAAAAGATTTTATTTTTATTTAAAACCAACTATCACTCAAAAAAATAAAAATCAAAAAGTAAGTTAATATTAACTGACAAAAGAGTTTAATACTAGTCAAACCTAGTTTGCCTTTTGAGTGTAAAGCACTGTGAAAAAAATACTGAGACATAACCTTGCTATCAATGCATTATTATATGATTCATTGCTATTTTCTTGTTATCACCGTTTCTTGCGGTAATATAAATGAGCGCTTTATCTGAACGAAAGAGGAAAAAAGGAGAGAAGCGCAGAATAGCTAAGAAATGCTAGCCTGGAATCACTTTTTTCCGAGAATCAGTGATAGGGTTTTTGAATTTCGCTCACAATGTGATTTTCCCGGGAGTTAATGCCTATATATATTATTTTAAATATTTGAATAAATCATTTTTATTCGGTTAAATCAATTTCTGAAATTAATTTAGAAAGATAAGTAATATAATATAAGTGCGATTCTTTAATGCAAACTTTTTTACTCGGTTCAGAAATTTCAGCACATGTTCCACATTAAATAAATCGGCCATTAAAAATTAATTTCCGTATTTTGAAATTAATAATGAGTTGATTTATAATACGAATTTTGCGATGTTTATTTCTATTAAGATTTTTACTAAAACAATCTCTTTTTTACTGTTGCATTTATTCACACAATAAAAATTTTATTCTTATTTAGATTATTAAATCAAATTGACTTTAATTTATGTGTCATTAGGATATTGTGTGACATAATCTCTAGTCTGCACGAAATTTAATGATTTTTCTCTTTTCTTTCTATTCACAACCGACTTCTCACTTCTCGTGCTTACCATAACTCAAAGTTTCATTTATTTAATATTGATTTCTTCTAATAAGAACGTGTGAGTGAATGAGTGAGTGAGAGAGAAGAGTGAGAAGAGAGAGAGAGAGAGAGAGAGAGAGAGAGAGAGAGAGAGAGAGAGAGAGAGAGAGAGAGAGAGACTTCGAGAAAACTTTTTGATTTGGTTGCTTAAACATCTGACAAAAGAATAATTCATCCTATAATACAATACAAATATTGAGACATATATTCACAGAAAATACTAAGTAATATAAGGTATTATTATACATATTTTTATTACAAAAGTTTTTCTTTATTCTATGATTTATAAAATGAAATATAAAAATTGTTGTGTGCTCTTTAGTTATGAATATGGTTAAAATCATATTATAAAAGAAGTAAAAAATCAAACAATATTATAAAAATTTAATTGGAAGTAGAAATCTTCGAATGATCCGCCACTGCATGCATAGCTCATGCATTACGTCTAAAGAATTTCTTATGGATTGGTGTCATCGGCAAAAAACTTTTTTTTTGAACAGTAATAATAACGATAACAACGATTATTGACACATACCTTCACATAATTTTGCTCTAGTTGTTCAAAGCATTCACACACTATTTGAGATCAATTTTATTTCACGTTCTTCTCTCTCTCTCTCTCTCACTCACTCACTCATCAACTCTCTTCTAACAGATACTTTTTTCAAGGCATTATTTTCTCTGCGAACAACTTGTTCTACTTCTTGTTAAAGTTTTTCTCCATGACATCCATTTACAGCGCTCACAAACTGATAATAAGATTAAAGATATACCGTTTTTACTAAGACAACGAATAGATACTCAAACGAGAAACTATACTTATAAGTCTTTTCAATATGCATTCAAAATAAAGTTTAAGACATTAGATTTATAACACTTTTATATTTTCGAGATGTTTTTACTCAATCTTTTTTTCCCTATTTTACTTTATTTTTTCATCGCACGATCTAGTGTTGAAGTTTTGTTATTTTTCTAAATTTTCTAATTTAATTTCTTTTCTAGTTTTCTATTAAAACCCTTTTAAAAAATATTCCATACTTTTAGTCAAATGATGTTTCGTTGTTTTGGTGTTTTAAGAGTTAATCGAATAATAACCTTATTTTGTGGTCAACTAATTCTCGCTCTGACTGCCATATAAATTTATAAAATTAAAAATAGCGTGCAAAATCTATTTGTGTGCAAGATTTCTAAACAAGAACAAATTTTATCGCATGAAAATCAATTGCATAATTTAATTATATAGCATATAATTTATTTTAAGAAGTTATATAAGCTTATTCTTATTGCTGTTTCATTAAGCATTGGTAATCAAAAGTTTTAAAAAACATTTAAGCAATTAATAATGTTTGACTAGGAATTACTATAAAAGTACCGGAAAGTTAAGCTTACAATTAGAATAGTTTAATTAAAAAGCTATTTAAATCTTCATTAATTTCGCAATAAAATGCGCTATAATACTAATGAAATCTTACATTAAATATTTTTATCATTTTTTCCTATTATTTAAACTAAATATTTTTAACTTCATTTAATTTGGTCCCAAAATTATATTATTTTTATTATTAGCTTAATTATTATTAGCTTCAATCGTTAATTATTGTAAAAGCATCTGTAAAGGACATAAAGTTGTACTGAATCCCATACAAACACGTGCATTGATTGTAAGGTGAATTGTGGGCATTAGATTGCGTGCACGTGTTTACAATAATTACCGTTACTATTAATGAACTTATTCTGGTAGACTAAATTAATTATACGTCTAGAACCATAGATGAGCTGACTATTGCACTCACTGGTATTTTTTACACAGCGGATTATAATAAAGTTTATTTCTATTCAATAAAAATTTTCTTAAATAATACACGACAAAAGTAAAAGTTAGACAAAAATACAAATTAATGATTTATTACAAGCATAAGCACCGATTTTATTGATTTTAAAATCATTATTATATTTAGTAGTGGAATAAATAAAAATCCTAAATAACAAATTTACTCATAACTAAAGCTCAGGATTTTATATAAAATAATTTTATTATGGTTTACAATAAGCTAACGAGTAATGCTCTAAAATATAAGTTATTTTACAGATTTTATAAATCAATATAAATAAATATTTTATGCGTAAAAATATTTTTTGAGTGTGTACGAACAATTCAAAACGAATTCAAAGTTGACTAAACTCATCGTTTTATTAGCAATTGTTATTTTATGAAAATAATATTTAGAGTATGGTTAATTTTTAGTATTTTAAAATTTCTTTGTGAGTTATTTTTTTATCGCGACATTACTTTGTAAGTTATAAAAATATTTAATTTATCTAATATTTAATAAAAACGATCGCAAAGCATTAAAACATTGTATAGAGTGTCTCAGCATAAATGGCAGGCCTCAACCCATTTGACTTTATTTTTAAGAAACTTGAACTAACTATTATAATTTTTAAATTCTCATTATCAATTAATAATACTAAAATTTTGAAGATTAAAATGTGTCTATAAGTCACGGAACTAGATTGAATTAATTACATAGCAACAACTTTAGCCATAAACTGAATATCGTTGTGAAAACAGTTATAGAGGCAAACAATATCGTTACAATATACGCAATATGAAATACAGAAGTACACGCAGTATTCCTCGCAGTGTTTATATTTATTTGTGCACTAATTAATGTGACAATTATTAAATTCAGAACTTTAATTAAAGTGTTTTTTACTCAATTAAATTATATCGGGCTTTGCGAAGCTAAGTGTTTAACGCTAGTTATATTATACTGTATATGTGAATGGATTAGTGTCATTTCGATTTTTAAAATATTAAAACAAAATCTAAATAAAAGGTAATCAAATTAAAAATCTGCAATCGATGCAATTTTTTTAATAAAGGATGAAAATGCAGTTTGTATCATATATTAATGTACACTAAATTTATTTGTTAGCTAACGAACAGATTCAAAGAACACAATAGGTGTGTACTGTGTAGGGCAGTGAAAATCGTTAGAAATAAGGTGCAAAATCGTTTATTAATCGTTAGAAAAAATGTCGAAAATCGTTTAGAAAAATCGATTAAAAAATTTAAATTTTTTGTTAGAAAAATAAATTTTAATACACTATTATCTAAGACTTTAGGTTTTATTCATTGAATTGCTTTCAATTGTTTCTAAAAATTGCTTTATAATTCAAAAATTATATCGAAACATCAACAGAGCCTAATTTTTTTCTTCCAAATTAACATAGTTTGAAGTTAATTAAATTTAATACGTATTTTTTCTAAATAGTTATTCCAATTTATTAGAATATTCAGTACCATTTATTAAATGTTGAATTAATTACCGTAGTTGAAAAATCTTTTAAAATTTTAAAAATCGTTGAATAATTCAAAAATCGTTTGATATTTTAAAAATCGTTTGAAATTTCAAAAATCGCTTGATTCGTTTACTTAAATTTCATTAATTTGTGTTTTAAATGGATTAATAACTCGTTTTTAATAGAAATTAAAACAGTTTTACTCAATCGTTAATTAACGATTTTCACTGCCCTAGTACTGTACTATCCCGAAACTATTGCTGGCGCGTTTTACTTATAACAATATAAAATTAATTTAAGTTTTAATATAAAAAAATACAATAAAATCTCCATGGCATATATAAAATTATTAATCTATCTGATAAAATTAAATTAGGTTAGCTTATAAAGTTTTAAGAATTAAATTGTACACAAGTTACCAAACACGCGCGCCTACAGTACAACTTAAATAAAATTTAACGAAAAAAAGCAAAACCATGTAATTCGAATTTATTTCATTCATTTATTGCTGGTACAAAAAATTTAAGCTTATATATAAAAATTTATTGTTTAAATTTTAATTAAGTTAGCGCGCGATAAACTTAATAAGCTAACCTAATCTTAACTAATCAAAGATTATCACGGAGAATAAAAACTGTATTTTAAATCGAATCAACAACGATAAGCTTTAAATTTAAATTCATTAATAATTTAACATTTTAAAAACGTGCAAACAATGCTTCCGGGATATAACATTATACCCCACACTAGAGATTGAAACTTTTTCACGACATTTTCGCATATTTTGACCTCAAAGATTTCTATTAGAATAAAATTTGTTTTTTAATTTTTAACAATATAATGGCAATAGTATTGCGGTTGATCCACAGCAATAAGTATTGCATTGAAAATGGTTTGAAAAAGATAACTAAGTCGTTAGGATATTAAAAAATTTTATTGCTTTAATGCATTTATTTTTAGTTTCGTCACTAAATTATTTTTATCATCTCTAAAAAAAATTTCATTCAAAAAAAACTTTTTACATCAAACAAAACAAAACTAAAAAACAAAACCTTTGCTTAATTTTTATCAGTTTTTAAAAAATTACCCAAAAAATTGAATTCAAATAAGGATGTTTCTTGATTAAATAACAAATATGCACATTAAGCGTTATTTAAATAAAAATTAGCCAAATTTGAAAAATAGTTTACAAGTTTACAATTTTTCAAATACTTAAAATATTTTAAAATCTTTACATTTGTTAATATCGTTTACTTTTTTGGATGTAATATCTCTGAACTTGATTTCAATAGAAATTATTTCGTTTTCATTCAATCGTTAATTAAAGATTTCCAATACCTTAATAATAAACATATTTTTCTGTAAACTTAAATTCCAAAATTATTCGAATCATATTTGATTGTTATGTGAAAATATATTTATAAGTTAAAAAAATGTCATAATCATAGCAACCTTATTTTTAATCATTAGCTTTATTGACAAAATCGATATGATTGACAGCTTATAATTTTACCATTTTTAAAGAAATTATTATGAAATAATTTTTTTAAACACAAAATTTTATTCTTTAATAAAATTGAAATTAAAAAATACCACTAGAAAATTAACTTACGAGTTACTAGAAGAGTCAAACAGATTCAACTCTATATCAATGTTAAACAAACGTAAATTTCATATTTAATGCACCCATTTCTTATAAATATAAATATAATGATAATTAAATTGGATTCGATGAGCTACAATAATTCAAAAAATAAAATCTCGATCTCAAATAATACCAAAAAACAGCGCTAACCTGCGTTTCGATCATAAATGAAGTGATGCACACATGCAATTACATCTTAATGACAATCAAATTATAACTATTTTATAATTGGTTAAAGAAAATACATTAATTATAAGCAGTGTTCGCATCTGATTTAACATTATTAATTTTACAATTTCTTATTACAAATATGAAAACTATTCATACAATGGCTTTTTTATTATTAGTGGTTAGAAATTCCATTATAAAAGTTCTAAAATAAAATTGTATTCCGGTGTTTAGGCGCAAAGTACTGCAAATACATTTATCAGGCGGTATAGACTCTATTGGTCCAATTAAATGGTCTCTAGCCCTTTGCCTTATGATTGTTTTCATTCTCGTTTACTTTTCTTTGTGGAAAGGAGTTAAAAGTACCGGAAAGGTAATTATTTACCAGAATATTCGTAATTATTTTAAAAAGTAATTAAAGATTATTAAATTCTAATAATTTGAAAATGTTAGCATTAATAATAAAGAAATAAAAAATTTATTTGTAAGAAAAATAAACAATTATTACACATCAAACATTATATTATGTATATAAAATTAGGAACATAAAAATATAATTGAAATATGGCTTTATGCGTAGATAAAACAAGAGTGGAACACATATATGATGACATATTGATATTGAGATTATCATTAAATAATTTAAAACGTAAGATGATTGGGAAAGATGGGGAACAGACAGACACACACATAGACAGAAATATCAATCATATAGATAATGCTAAATTTTCAATAATGCCATTAAAAAGTTTTTGAATTGAAAACGGTTGAGGGGTTTGAAAAGTGGGTTTGGAAAATTAACCTTAAAATTAAAATTAAACTCGGGCTTCATGCTTGAGTGTGACGTGTGCTTATATGATATATCGGGCCTTAAATCATTCCCTATACTATAATACAATAGGCTGTTTGGGTCACAGCATTGCTGCCATACTTCGTACTATTTATTCTGTTTGTACGTGGCATAACACTCGAAGGATCAATGACCGGAATTCGATATTATTTAGCACCGCAATGGGATAAACTATATAAAATTGAGGTAATTTAAATCATAATTTCTTATATATAACTTAAATTTACAAAACTTTAAAAAATATTTGTAGGTATGGGTTGACGCTGCGACGCAAATATTTTTTTCGTTAGGACCTGGCTTTGGCACGTTGTTGGCACTATCGTCTTACAATAAATTTCATAACAATTGCTACAGGTTTAGCAAAATATTCTGTTTTATAATAACGGTCAAACAATATAATTTTTCAATACTAAGATTATTTAAATTTACATACTCATAGAGACGCTGTGTTCACGAGTAGCGTCAACTGTTTAACTAGTTTTTTGGCCGGTTTTGTTATATTTTCGGTATTGGGATATATGGCTGAGCAAATGAATAAAGATATCGACAAAGTCGCGACTGGCGGTTAGCAGTAACAAAATTGATTTTGTGGAAAATAATAAAATATCGATATTATTTTAGGACCTGGTTTAGTATTTATTGCTTATCCCGAAGCAATCGCAACAATGCATGGATCCGTTTTATGGTCGATATTATTTTTTTCAATGCTCATAACACTAGGACTCGACAGCACTGTAATGCTTATGTTTATTAATATTATTATTATTATCAAAACATCGGTAGTGAGTTCAATGAAAATTCTGGGGAATTAAATTTTTTAAAAATTTGTTTTTAGAATACTATTAGCATTATTTCCAATAATTTTACGCAAATTTTAATCGCAACAAAATTTACAGTTTGGTGGATTAGAGGCTATGATAACGGGATTATGTGACGAGTATCCGAACGTTTTACGCAAGAATCGTGAAATATTTGTATTGTTTTTGATAATATTCGTCTATTTGTGCGCATTACCAACAACCACTTATGTAAGCGATCGCCCAATATTGCAAATCAATTTGATTGTTACATTTTTAAATAAAATAGGGCGGAAATTATATCGTAAATTTATTAGATAAATATGGCCCGTCTTTGTCCGTTTTATTTATCGTATTTATCGAAGCGATTGCTGTTTGTTGGTGTTACGGTACGTCAAATTAATTTTTATCGGTACAACAATAGTACCGCCGTAGTAAATCATAAACTTTCATTGTTATTTAAACTAAAAAAAGGTGCGGGAAAATTTGCGCTGCATATTAAAGAGATGTTGGGAACAATGCCCGGAATTTTTTGGCGATGTTGTTGGACTTATATTAGTCCACTATTTCTTGGTGTGAGTATTCCATCGCATTTAATTTGAATTAAGTTTTCGACTACTTTTTTCAAAATAATTGCTAGTTTATATCATTCGCGGCACTGTACGAATACAAGCATATAGTTGTCCAAAACTACGTTTATCCTAATTGGTCTATTGTTGTTGGATGGCTACTAACACTGTCCTCATTATCATGTATTCCGATTTATGGCATCTATCACTACTTCACACTTACGGGAACGCCATCCGAAAGACTTGTCAAATGCTTTCGACCAATTAATGAAAATGATAATGTAGTTAATGAAAGTGGATCTGACTGTAGGAGAGAGGAACTGATACCCATTAACCCTAAAATTACTCACGTCTAATCGGTAAACAATAGTCGCGTTAAAGTTATACGGATTTTAGTAAGATTAATAAAATGTGCGTTCATTTAGTAAAATGTTAATTGTCTTCAAACGAAAATTAGTGTTTCGAAACGATTTGTTTTTATAGTTTCAAATGAATTTAGAAATTAGAAGAAAATTTTAAACACGAACCGATTGGGACAATAAATTAGTTTATTCGGTCAAAGTTTCGAGTTCTGTTTAACCTATGAAATTCAATTTAGACGCCCGAATAGTTATAATTATTATGAATCGTTAAATAAGCTCGTAATGGTTTAATAGCGCAATAGTGATGTCGATATTTTAAAAGTTGAGATTTAGCCAAAAAAAATAAATTATTATAAATACTTGTTTTAATCTACGCATCCAAATATTTATATATGAATGTTTAAAAAATGTTTTAATCAAAGATTTAAATGAATTAATAGATGCATATATTAATAGTCATTATTGAGTTGAAAAATTTCAAAGTTAAATGCGATTTAATGCCATTTTTATAGGGAATACTTAAAAGTTTATACTAATTTAAAGATTATTTCTTTTTGTAAACTCATTTTATTGCGTGTATATATACTGTACTGTACTTATTGTAATAATTAAATATAAATAAAATACTCAATATTCAATTAAAACATTTAAGTATTTAAAACAAACTGTGAACTTGAATTTAAATATATAATTAGATTTAGTATTTATGGATGAATTATCGAAAATTAAAAACAATAATAATTACAAAAGCAAACCTTTGATGACTAACATTTAATCAGGTAATCATTAATTAAGCAAATTACGTATTGATGGTGACTATCCATAGACAAACCATTGATATGATTTAATGATTGAATGGTTAAACTGGTGTGAATGGCAACTAATCGTTAATTGTTTAACAATAATAAAACTCTTACACACATCTGTGCTAATATTTAACGCAACAGTTATAATTTTCATTTATTTACAGTTTATTGTTTGAATGCGTATATATTTGATCGCATTAGCGCTAATATTATGAGTATTAGTTATAAAAGTTTAAAATATTATAAAACTTTCACATTAATATCTAAGATTTAGCAATACATTAGACATCAGATGGGAGCTCACTGTTTTTTGGATGTCTAGTATATCCATAATAAAGGGTTAATTCGAGTGTGTTTTTTGGTTAATAAAAAAACGGAAATATAATGACGGAAAAATTTGTCATTTGAAAGATAATCAAACTGAAGCCAACGAGTAAATCGAACAAACATCAAACCCATACGATTACTTTCTCTTAAAAATGTTATTTCCACGGTTTTTACGACATTAATGTTCTTTTATTTTAGAATACAACTCATTTATGTTCTACGAAATCATTCAGATCGTCGTATAAGAGTTATTTTTTTTAACGAACTCTTAGTTCGTGTATTCAATTGATATTTAGCAGATATATTAAAATAAATGGGAATTGTTGTCTATATCGTCATTGTTAGCCACGACTCAGCTTTAGATTTTAAACCACAAAAAAAATCTTTATTAACTCTTTAAATTGCTGTAATAAAACAAGAGCAACATAATCATAGAGAGCTCACACTTTTAGTTGTTTGTAAATTCTTGTCTTATGGGTTATTTTAAAATCAAAAATTTCATTGGAATTAAAAAGACGATTGGGTCCATTTAAAGTCTGTAGCGAACACACAGACATACAAGATATACATACAGACAGACAACCAAACAGACATTGTTGAAACGAAATGCTCGACTTCTCTTTGAAAAGTGAGCTAAAAACCAATAACCTTTTCGATGATAATAAAAACTATTTAACGTAAACAAACCTTAGCGAACAGACATTTTTTTACGAGAAAAGATCAATATAAAATATTTAATAAATAGATCTAACTTTAAGAAGAAATTAATGTAAAATGATATACATGATGAAATGTAAATAAAAATTCTAATTTATAATAATTATACCTAATATGATAAATAAAATAATTAGTCAACTCGTAAGTGAATTAATTCGCTAAAAAACAAAGAAAAAATTTACAAATTTGTGTTAAAATAAATATAAATAAGCTAAATATTAAAGTACAATAATATGATGCAGAAATAAGAATAGTGTCTCACTTTTACTATATTTATATTAAGTTATATATTATATATTTATACAGTATAACGTTATAAGCATACACGATGTGATCTACGAGTAAATACTACACTGAACGTTCTGTACGTATAGCGCATTCAGTGTAAAAAAGTGTTTTGACTTATTTTATTCATTTTGCATTACGTAGAGATCGTTCAGTATAGTATTTACTCCTCGATCATATCGTGTATGGTTATTAGTTTGATGCATAACTAAATTGCATTTTTTTTTTGGTGCAATATTTTGCATTTATTTCTTGGATTTTTTGCGTAAATATTTAAATCGTTTGATATAACCTTCA
>JAQIXJ010000652.1:0-29462 GCA_034700185.1 Phthiracarus laevigatus
TAAATGAGTTGCTATGCCTATGTAATTCAGTTTTTGTCGAGATGTAGATACAAGTCTAATGTGCTGTGTGTGTAACTTAAATGTTAAATGTCTTTTATAATTAAATAAATTTATTCTAAAACTCCGATGACTTCAATATTTAATTTTCCCAATCCACTACCGTTCCATTACCGCACTCAAAATTTCTACTGCCATTCCATTACCAGTGACCACAATTTTTTTTCATTCCATTACCGTATCATTACAATGAGTTTTATATTCCACTACTATTCCACACATTATCGTTCCACTGTTGAAAATTGCAACTCAATTTGGACCAATTTTTTTCCATGATATGCTATATGTTGAAGTCGAAAAAATACTGATTATTTATTGTTTTAAAAAATATGATGATGAGGTTCGGGTTCCAGGGGCTCCGACTAGAACCTGAGTCTAAGCCTGAGCCTCCGTTTAAGAACCTGAACCCTGAGCCTCAAATAAAATTGGAGCCTATGCCCGAACCTGAGCCTCTTACCTGGAGCCTGAGGCCGAGCCTTTTTATATACATTGTACCACAGAAGAGTAATAAAAAATGTTTACAATATCAAATAACATTTTTAATTTTCTTTATAAAATCAGACCATAAACCACTACCGTTCCATTACCGAGCAAATAAATCGTTACCATTCCATTACCGGAAAACAAAATTATTTTCCTCCCATTACCGGAGCTGATCTCTAATTCCACTACCATTCCACGGTAATGGAACTAAATTTTCAATCACTAGTTGGGGGTAGGGTTGACCCACCATGGAGGCGCATATAAAGGGTTTAACAAACTTACAAATTTTGTTGTATTTATATATATATATGATATGCTAAAATAACACAAATTAAGAATTATTTACTCTCTTTCTTGTTCTTTAATGCGCATCATTAATATTTTTAATATTCAATTATAATGTACAATTTTTTAATGAACTTTACATATCTAATTGCCTCAAAAAGTGCTTTTAATAATAGTAATCCAAATAAATTACATATTAACGTTACATTATACGCATAACTTTATATATACTGTGGTGCGAAATAACAAATGCTATTACTTTCATTTTCGGTATTCTACTCTATCATTATATTTATGTTGAATGTATTTTGTTGGTAATCTTTAATTAAACAAATGTTCAATATATGTGTATATATAAATTTGTGGTGAATATTTTCAAAGTAAATTGTATAAAATTTTGAGAATTTTTAAAAATTAACAATCTTACGTATACGTGACAAATATTTTAATATCAAAGTTTATAAATAAGATATTCGTTTTCGGTTAAAAAGTTTTGATGCTAACGAAAATGAAAAGAGAAAATTAAAAATAGATTATGTTTTTAGAACTAAGATAGAAAGTTATATTTTTATTAGTTAATGAAATTATTTAATAATTGTAATTTAATTATCTTTTCATTTTATTTTATTTTTTACAATTTACAATATCTTACACATTTTACAATATACAAAATTTTCAGTCATAATAAACTTATAAACTAGTCATTTTGATTGTACTTTATAATCATATATGAAGGAAATATGTATTTTAAAAAGAAGTTTTCGTATGCTTTAAAGTTTAGTAAGTAAGAGTAGTTAGATCTTTCTTGATATATGAATTTTTAGTGATACCTATTAATCGTTTAATGGAAATTCTTGCTTACCAATTAAGCAAAATAAAAAGTTCGTTAGAAATAATTTAAAATTTTGAATTTCCAAATCTACTTTTCGGTAGAATAGATGAATATACTTTTGATTTAACTAATACATGCCATTTGGGACATAATTTATAACCGATCAATTTTTTCATCTTTTAAAATACAAAATTTGGGTTCAGAAGTACTTAAAAGTTATGCACAGTTTATTTAAATTCGACATTACTTGAAAGAATTATAATTTAAGTTACCAGCGATACTGTATAATGATTTTAAAATCCTCTTTTCAATATGTTAATTTAACATTTGTAAATATAAAACTTTACATGCGAGAGGTTTAATATTCATGGCCTAATTGACTATAAATTAATATGCAAAGTCTAAGGCGTTTTGCTCCTACTCTTTACAATTTAATTACGGAGTAATGCCACACAAAATTTTACTCTCGCAAAGCTTGTTATGGTTTATAATCCGTACAATTCCAGTTGCCGTCATATCTAGTTATTATTATAGGCTTTACAAAAGAATCAGAAAATTATTACATTTATATGTGTTGCAACATTATCTAAACTTTTAATTAGATGTACAATTTTTTGGTTATTTTTTTATATTTTGAGGTAAATTTATACAAATTCTTTTATATTGTAAGTTCACTTTTTCAAAAAACATTTGCACTTTAAAAACTTTGAAAACTACAATAATTAGCTTAATTTTTTTTGCAAATCAAAATAACTACGTTATATTAGATTTAATTAGTAAATAAAATTCGATAGAAATATATACAAAATAGTTACAAAACGACAAACGATTAGATTGCGAATTTGAAACCGATTTCTGGCCAATCGAACCGTTCAAATCTCTGTCAAAAAAAGTTTTACTTTTCGCACCAAACTCGTTGTTAAAGATGATTATGTTTTGGCGATTATTTCTCTCCAAACTCTGCCGCTTATTAGTGAAACTTTCTTTATACGAAAGCTCATTGATTTCGATAGCTATTTATGGCGTAAAAAATGTGTTATATATTTAGATAAAAATTGTGCGTAAATTTGAATATTTAGCTTATTTAAATGGATCGCAGCAAAAGTTACATTACCGTATAATTTGACAGCACTTTCCTGAGAACCCAAAGGATTTTTGGCGTAACAATGATACTTTCCTAAATCTGTTTGCTGAAGGTGTAGTATTGTCAGCCTCAAATGCCTCTTATATCCTTTCTCTTTAATACTTATTTCGTATTTGTCATTAGCGACAATGAGAACATCATTATCTTTTAACCAATGGTTCACCGATTGGGGAAACGCTTCGATATGACAATCGAGTGATACATTTTTGCCTAAAGGTGCGCCAACTAATTGACTTGGCAACCATATTTGAGGCGAAACTATTAAGCATTATTAAAATCGTGTATACTATACTCCAGTTAATAAAGGATTAAATCTTTTAGATATAAAAACTTAATAATTAGGATATTTGACAACTTTTCGCGTAAAAAAAGTTAAATAATATATTTGTTGATTATTCTTGCGAAAATTATGCTTAAAAATTATTAAGTAACGCAGCAATCTTTGTACGAATATAGGAATGAAGGTTAAATTAAACAAAACAAAAATAATTAAATCGTATATAATTAAAAATTAATACCTTATTGCATGCGTACTGAAATTTATACTTACATTGGACATGGAGTAAAATTCTTCGGCTCACTGATGGCATAACTCCTAAATATAACATTTAATGCGTAGTTAAATGTAAAACTTTTGATATTTAATTACATTTTGGTCAAAATTCAACTAATTTTATAACTCCAAAACTTCAAATTCTTTATATTAATTGGTGCAGTTGTAAATTCAATGCAAAAACTGACTATAATTTTGAATATTTTTTATGCGCAATGAGTAAAATAGAATATAGCTTACCATTTGAAGCGATGCAAAGCCATGCCCCAGAATGTACTCTTGTTAATAAATAAATGCGTATGAGATAAATTATAAGCAATATTGAAAACAATTCGAATACCTTGTCACGCGTGATATTGTAAGATTTTCGCCTTCGGTTTTGTTATCTTATGGACAAAAATAAACTTTATAACTCGAATGATCAACTTTAGATAAAACTTTTTTGTTAGCAATTTCGTTGCAACTTATTTTTTATTTGAATAAATTAGTCCATTCCATTAGAGGACAAATTTATTACACGAATTTGCTTAATTGAATTGTTGTTAGAAATATCATACTTGTCTGCTTCCTTCCCTGCCAATCTCCAAGTGGCACACGCTCACCATCTTCTCGTCTCCACTAATATATAAAATGTTAATATGGGATTATAAATAAAAATTTTTAAACACTTGTTAATTTTTACGCACTTAACAAAGTTTTTTTCACGTTTCAATGACTCAGCATAGTTTATATTTAAGTATAATTATGGTACGCTTACTTTTTATACACGTAATATCGATTTTACTCCATACCAATCAGTAACTTTTAGTTTTATATAAATATTTAATGGTTTTGAACTGTAGAATTTGAGCTCATGTTAAACATGTGCCAAAATTTCACGATTCATACTATTTCATAGAGAGCTCATTTAAAATAATAATAATGTAAGGATTTATAACTGAGTAAAATGGATTGTTTAAAATTCTATATTTATTAAAATTTTAAAATAATTTTTAAAAAGTTTTCATTTTATTTGAAATAATCAAATTACAGAATATATCGTAAATTTATAGTCAATATTAGAATAAGTTCACTAAAAGCAATTAAATATGTATTTAGTTTTCTAGGCTTAACATTCAAACCTTCATTTTTATTGATTTAGCAAATTAAAGGTCATTTTTTAAGTTGTTGCTGAGTAAATAAATTTCTAAAAGATTATGCTATTTATCAAAGAACAAGTCTTATGATATACAGAATATTTATCTAATATGCTACTCCTACACAAAATTTACCAAAGTTTCGAAATATACCGAATATAGTCCGTATATATATATTTCTATTTTTACACTATTCTTATGATCAAACCATCAAACCATCAAAAATCATTAAAATTAAAAAACAGCAATTACCTGTATTTCAGGCAATGGATAGCCTCTTGCTTTGCATTTAAGTGTAACATTAGACCCTTCAGTAATAACAACATCAGAACTACTCTGTTCAACAATAATATCAGGCGGTACGACAACATCAATAAATCCAACTTGACTTTTCATAGGAACAGTATTTATCTGACACATGTACCTAAATAAACATTAATTTCTTTTTAGCCAATTTTATATATACGCAATGATTGATTCATACCCTCCGCGGTCAGATTCGTGGACATTTTTGATTACAAGTATGAAATTTCTATTATCATTATGATTCTCTAACAAACTAATCCTATAATTGCGTGTAATTATATGATGATGTATTGTCAATATATCTTTCTCTTCTATCCTTAACCACGCTGCCTAAAAATTTTTCATCATTTAAATAAAATTGGATAAAGTTTTTCTATCAAATCTTTATGTTTTGTATAAAAAACTTTATAAAAAAAATCAAATTTTCTTACGCGATATGAACCCAAATTATTGACTATACATGGAAGTTTAGCATCTCTGCCAATTGCCACTGTAATATTTGGAATACCCTCCGCAAACTCTGGCGTTTCTTCATCGATAAACAAGTAATCATCTAATTGAGAAAAAAAATCTTAAAATTTATTTCGTTTTTTAGTTTATTTAAATTAACTGAAAATTGAAACAAACTTTGTTAGGATACAAGAATACGGTCAATATTCATAATAAGCGGAAAATTCTATACATTTTTAATGACATAATTTAGTAGCAATAAAGTGACAAAAATATATAATTAAAATGAGTACAATTCATGTGTAGGAATACTTCAGCCTAAATCAAATATCTGCAATTATGTGTTGTACGGTAACCCTTAGAAATCATTACAGAAATATTATTTTTTTCGACTATACTTTATAAATGAGCATAACCTGTGGGGTAATTTAGATATGCTGCAAATATTCAGCAAAATTTACAATAATCATTATTGTGTGGTAATTGAGATGTAGTTTTTTTTTGTTAATAAGCAATCTCGTCACGTGTGCCGTATTTCACATTCAGCTATAGCTGAATAACACAAAGTTTTGCGAAATTTGAATTGAGTGTAGTCACACCTCCGAATTGGCCAAAACATAAAGCCTATCGATTTCTCTTTAACTATCATTGAAGCTCTAATTAGACTATGGGACTCTCACCACCTAATAATACATTTACATTACTATACGTAAATGTGAATTAACAAAAATATTTTGGTTTCACTAATAACACTATGAATTTGTTTAATGAAACAGCCGTATTATAACCTATTTGAAGCTAAAACTAGTCGCTAAAAAATTTAATTAAAAATATTGTCATTAAAGTTTAAAAATAAAAATATTTTCATTAAAAATTCGGGCACATAAACCGCATATTTAATTCGCTTTGTTTTTAACAGTTATATTTTATTCCAATAAATTGGAGCATAGAATTCGTTTAAATAAGCACAAATAAACATTATTATTGTTACATTTTGGATGCGTTTTCGGATATATTGAAAGCGATATAATAGTTTTGGCAGAGCGTATTTGGCGTATAAAACTGATTTTTCCCGTCAAAATAAAACAAAAAAATTCATTATTCCATTACTGTCCTTCACGCAAATATTAATTGCACACAAAGGAATATACAATGGAAACTATTCATTGAATTCATATGCAGGGAAATTAACTAAAATCTAATGAGAAAAAATTGTCAAAAATATTTTACCAATAACTTAATTAAACCCAATGTTTAATTAGAAAAAATAGAGAAAACCTATTGCATAATAACAATGTAAATCTTCGCATTGTTAAAAAAAGAATTAAATTACATAATTAATTCTTCAACAGATAATGTAATCTTTGTTTAACGTAAAGCGAATAGAGTGTAGAGCTGAAAAGAGGCTTTTAAGTGGTACTCTATTGATTAACAAAAATTGAAAGCGATTGAAAGATAGTTAAAAAATAAACTAAACCAATAAGAGTATTTTATCTGACTTTACAAAATTTAGATATATGGATTTGATTTGTTTGTCTGTGCACGTTTTATATTAATAAAGAGAATTTGTTCTTTATATTTACAAAGAGATTTTCGTGCACAAAATGGCCAAAAATCGGGTAAAAATAGGCAAAATTCAGGTTAAAAGTCTAGAATTCACGTCCAACGTCATTGGCATTTGCAGTTTTTGGTATTTAAATCGGATAGGGTTGGGATTTTAGTGGAGTTTGCTGTCTTAACAAAAGTTCAAAATACTGTATAATGCAGATATAATCGTAACTTAAATATGTATAATAGAACGAAATATTCCATTTTTAATTGGTATATGCCTTACAAAGTTAATTGTTGTATAAGAAGAATATGTATTAATTATCCAAAATATAGTGGTATATGCCGTTTTATATACAGTATAACTTAGATATTATGTAATAATTCAGAATTTTTTTATAAAAACACTATAAAATAATGGTTGAGAGCTAACGAAGAAAACGAGCCATTTTTTACTAACTTGAATTACATTGCAAGTTCAAATAATATGACAGTTTCGATCTTGTTTTTAAATAGAATAATTATATTTTTGCTATTTATTCTAGACTAATAACTTGAATATTAGTTCCTTTTTTAAAAAAGTCAAGTAAAAAAAATTTTTTTAATTTAGTATGAATGGGCTACATTTCACATCATTTCACAGCATCACTAACGAGCTGTTTGACCACACACGAAATTTCGGATAATAAAAAATTTATCATTATATCAAATTGAATTTCGAAAATTACATACAAAAACTCAATAAATTGTACATAAGTCAGATAAGAAGTTTTATACACTATATCACCTAAAATTTTTGTGATTCCATTCCTACTAATTTTTTCTCTGAACTTTTGACATTATGTTAATAAGGTTGAAGAGAGTAAATACTTGTATAATAAGCTTAGTCAGCGATTTGTTAATCCCGAATCCAAAAATCAACTCAATGTAAAATAATTCTATAATTATTTTTAAAATATTTATAAATGAATAAAAACTAAATTTAAATGAACTAAATAATTTGATAGTTGTCATAAATAAAATTAGAATCAAATTTTCAAAAAATAGAATTGAATATCCGAAATCAATCCGTTTTTGACATTTAATAAAATTTCTAATTTATCCACGATTTTTTATTGTGGAAATTTTCAATAGTGTCATTGAACAGTATAAGCAAATGAATATAAATCGATTTATTCGCATTCATGTTATATTATTAGTAGTTTGAACAATAATAAAAAAGTGTATTAAGTTATCAATTCTTTAATATTAAAATATATTCACCGCATATATGTGTTGATAACTAATATATAGAAACTTTATGCGAACTAAATCAAAAAATATTCTTAATTGAATTATTTAAACACTAATAATTTAATGAGATAGCTCTAACTCAATACTGTTTGCTTGAAGGCTTGTCTGAAGTTAAGCAGAGAATAAATCGATTTACATCAGAAAAAACTATATGCATTCCATCAAAAATTGGTTATAACTAGAATAAGTTAAATTTTCATTTAATACTAACGCAAAATTGATTTAAAACTTTGTTCTCATCATGAGAGAGAGAGAGAGAGAGAGAGAGAGAGAGAGAGAGAGAGAGTGAGTGAGTGAGAGAGAGATTTCCCAGGATACTTGATATACTTGTAAAAAGTTGTTTTAGTTTGCAAGACTATTGTTTTGTTTAAAAACAAGATCAGCACATTCACAAAAAGCTCAGTTTTTGAATAGTGTCTGCCAGATTATTTTAACTTTAGAATATTAAGCTTTTAAGTTTAGAAATGTGTGATTAAGATCCGAATGGTCAAAATAAAATACTCGACTTTGTTTATTCAAGGTGAGCTAAAAATTTAAAGATCATAAAAAATATAAATCTGCATTAATCAAATTGTAAATGACTTGTAAATTGGTTACTGGAATCGAATTAAATTAAGCAATTAAGCAATATTTAGAAAAAGAAGCGAAGAAGATATCTTGTAATTAGTCTTAAGTTAATTCTAAATCATAATACCATTTCAAGTGATGAAAACTCAGATTTTATATGCGTTTCGAGATTGCTAGCATTTTTGCCATATTTTAAATTTATTTAAATAAAATTTCGGATTTAAATCATTATATACTTTAAATTCAAATAATTAACGAATAATAACTAATTAATTCTATTAGCAATTATGTTTAAGTTGTTTGCTAAATATTCGATCAGATAAATATTTATTAAATTAAGCGTATGTTGTTTGCGCTTTGATGAACAAAGAAAGCCAGCAATAACTTTGATTAAACTGTCAAAACGTTTAAAAAATCCGATATGAAAATTAAAATAATATTATTTCGTAAAAATAGCGTCGAAGTTTAGTTAAAAAGATTCTTTATTTAAGGAGAGAGAGAAGTTTGCTCGATACGTAATGATAGGCTGCTAATCAATTTGGCAATTGGAGTGATATCTTATAAAACTCCAGCATATAATCCGAAAAGTTGAACACAACAATAAATGCATTGTTCGATTGGCGTAATCCGGCAAAGCATAAAGACTCGCGAGAGTATTGCTGATAGAGTGCTGTATTGTGCGTAAGTCCCGATGGTGTTCACGAACGTAATTTAATTATATGCTATTCAAGTTTCGCACGGCTTTATTAGTAGTTATTTTTGGAAATGTAAAATAAGGTTACACTTATGGCTAACTAGTATTTTATTTTCAAATTTAAGTGACTAAATAATTACTTAGTCGCTAACGCTAAATCATAAATAATTATTTTTGAATAAAACTCTTAAATTTTTTGTTTCATATAAAACCGAATTTATGGTTTACTGTTTCGTCTCGACTCAATTGGTGCAGTTAAGGAACTCACGATAGAATAGGTTTAAGTAAGAATTAGTGTTCTGATCAATCACCAAAAAAAGATTGATCTTTGATCTGTTTGATCGATCACAAGAATAATTTTTTATCGATTATTTAAGGAAAATATAGATTTACAAAAGAATTTTACTTTTATCGAGAGTTTATTTAATTTTTTTGATACATAAATTAATTAAAATGTTTCGACCATTAAAATTGTTTAAACGAATAAAGAACTAATATTCCGAAATATATAAAAATCGATGGCTTTCAAAACCTGAAAAATTATTGACATGTGTAGTATCAGATATGATCGTGGAATTTGTAGTGTTTAGTGTTTTCTGCACACATTTAGATTCCCCAAAGAAAACTTCAGGTTCAAAAAATTGCTACTTAAATTCGATGAGTTTACTCTTCTCATTTTCCTAAAAAAATTACACTTTAAGCAGATAAGCTGACTATCCTAGAACTCGGAAAATATTGCAATATTAACTCACTCAATCTTTAGATCCGAAGAGTAAAGATATTTCTGAGCATTGCATTATTTTTTTGCCAAAAATATAAATAATAAAATTCAAAGTTTCGATCGAGTATAAAAGAAAAAATTTCGAGTGTTAGTTATTTTAAATTTCATAGACAAATCAGTGTTAATATAGTCCTCAATGAGGTTTGGCTAACTCTTCTTTAGGTTAAAGTATAGTTTGGATCGGTATGGTTTAATATATTTTTTAAATGGTGTGGTTTTAGAAAGGAAAATCATGTTCAAACCATAAAACTATTACTGTAACAATGTTTTCAACCTTCAGCAACATTAACATACAGTATAACAAAAAATTTAACTATATTTGTTACATAAAAGATCCATTAGTTTAACGAAAATGCTTAAATGAGTTAAATTCCTGTGATTATATAGCCAATTATATCTTATAGAATTAAGCAAATTAATTGAAGATATATTTAAATATGGCTATAAATAAAAAAAAGTTGAATATATGGGTAAAAATGGAAATAATAGCTCATTCTATTAATTAAGTGTTTGAGCTGTCAAATAAGTTTAGATTGAGTAAAGTTAGCGACAGAGTGGGAAAACAGCCCCCTTCAGTACCATTGCACAAACACTAGCAATTTGTGGCGAATGTACAATCAGCTTTTCGATAGATTTCAAATAGAAATGCTTAATCTTTGGTTCAACATATATATAACATCGACTAGAATTGTAACAGAAGTGGTGTTTGTTCCGCTGACAAATGAGCCTATTTAATGACACGAACACTAAAACAAGTAATCAAGGCAAAGCTGAGGGTCAAAAGTGTCCGCGATCTCCATTCCAAGACCTTATATTTCACATTGACTTACTGTCTATTAGCTTACTGACTACAGTTAAAATAACTGCGTTTCATTCAAGAAAAAAACTTTTCGTTTCCGATCTCAATTGGATTTGCATGGGAAAGGATTTTTAATAAATTTGAGCTATTTTGAAAAATAAAATAATTATTTTTTAGCTTTTTCTGTTTTGCATATGGATTTGAGTGGTTTGCGGAAAATGTTTTATTGCAATCTTGTTTGCATTGCAAACAATGCTCGGATATTCAGATTAATGTGGTTTCAATATGAAGAAATTTAAAACTTTAGAATGTGTTTGAATTGTTTTAATAATTTATTTTAGAAAATTTTGATAAATGATGGGCATTTTAAAGTGATAAAAAGTTATTGAAAGTGATCATAAAAACTTGATATTGAATTTATATTTTCAATATATTTAAAGTAAAGTATGTACTAATAGCCAGATAAAAACTTTCGTGAAAAATGAACAAAATCATTATCTGTGATTTATAATAGTGAGGCTTATCGATTGTAAATCATTGCATTGATTTTGTCAACAAAAAATCAATTTGAAAAATATGAAATGATTCATTGCAGTTAAACGAAATAATCTTATTTGAATACACAACGCAATAACAAAAAGTTAAGCCCAATTAGCAATAAAATTGTCTAAACATATAAGAAAATATTTAAAATCAACCTTTAGAAATAAAATTATTGTTTACGGAAAAATGAACAGCAATCAAAACATGACCTTCCATATAACGGTACATTAAACTTTAAAGTTTGTGTATAAAGCCAGTAAGTCCCTATTTCCCATGTTAGACAAGGGTTCGTCCAAAATGTTGTGAGATCAAGAACTCTTTAGAATTAAGCAGATATGTTTCGGAAATGTATTGATCTGCCCACAACTCTCCCATCTGGTACTGTTTTCACCCTGGCTTATTCTGTTCTCAAACCTTCATATACATATGGTATGTTCGAAACAATCAATAGTTGTAAAAAACACTAATTTTTTCGTGTAAGTTGTTTTGTTTAGACTATACAGTCAGTATAAAATCTATAATAAGATATAACAAACAAAAAACTCAATTATTCTATTTTTTAATTTAGAAGCATAGATAAAATTACTTTTACTTCGATAAAAGTTTTTTATCCCATTTTTTACAATTCTATTTTAGCAACTCAAATGTATTCATAGAAATGCTAATTTGTAAGCCTTTTAACATTTTCAACACCAAAATGTTAATGAAAATTAACTTATAATATATATTCTTGTAATGTAGACTGTATATTATTAATTAATTAGCAAAATTAAATACATTCAACATTATCCACCGAGAGTTGCACAAAAATCTTATCTAAATTCTATATGTTTGCCATAATATCACTTAATGATCCTTCTATTATTAAATCACTAGTAGTTAATTCGAGTTTTATTTTCCGTCGAAAAAATTTACTCTTCACTATTAAGCACATTTTAATTTTTAAATAAGTTGATAAAAAATGCAGGCATAAAAGTAGGCTTTAGACAAAAACCAAACCATAATCATTAAATGTATATACGGATACATAATAAATGGTTAATAACTCAAAAGGAAAAAATAGCGCAGTAATTTTTTATGCTTTTTATTATGTCAACAACAAATACATTCTCTTTGTGGTATCATTATTTGCCAGAAAAGTCCACAAAGAGACCAAATTTGCGAAATTAAAATAGAGCCTTAACCAAAAGTTTGCGTGACATGATCCGTACAACCGAATCAGTTTGTGGATTCACTATCGCTTTTCAGTGTGCGTACAAGTGTCTGTGCTTTACAATATACGCGCGCACTCAAAATACTTTCATTTTGTTCATTTTTAGAGTTGCATGATATGGCAACAAAAAACTAGATGGAAAGATTTATATTCAGGTAGTCGTGATATTCAACATTTAGTTAATGCACGTTTAACTTGCTATACGAAGTCCTCTTTCACTAAACAGCTTATTGATTCTTAAGGCCATTCTGTATATACGGAATTCATGCTTAATAACTTCTATAATTTATTAATTTTGCGCATAGAGTTATAAATGATACTTCGTATCAGACGATAAGACTTATGACTCCGAAATATCAAATATTCTAATCTTTTTACATTTTAAATGCATTATTAATTTTAAATTGACACGTTAGCATTACTGGGTATTTCAAAATAAAATGATATTTAGTATTTACAGCAGAATGTTCTATACAGCATACTAGCGTTTAGATGAGATATGCTGAGAATAGGAACCATTCACTCGTAAGAAAGATTAAGTAATATACTGTTCAGTATATAGTCTATGAAGTTAGAAGTAAAAGTAATGGAAGAAATAAAAGAAAGGTAAGAAAATAGTTTTGTGTTGTATATAAGCTTATAGATCATGAAATATAAGAAATGATTGAGGTTAGAAACTCTATAACGAAAACACTATAGAGTACTTTAAAATGAAATTCTGTTAATAAAGTAATTTAGGATAGTTTTCTTTTTTATTACGGTAACTCCTGTATGGAGAAAAAATTTTTTAATTAAAAGTTGGGATAAACTTTTATAGAATTATTAGTCAAATACATATCCAGTTAGTTTAACAATTTTTTTACAAAATTATGCAATTATGAATGGATAATTTATAAGATTAATTAATAACTGTTTGATTCACAATTAATTGATTTGGGCTCTATTGCTATTAAATATTACATTTAAAACGTCAGTCAATTGAAACTAAAAAATCCAATTTGGTAGTTTAGGCTTAAATCCATACATAATTCTTACAACATAGTGTATATATACAATAATTTATTTTTTATCGTAATCGGTAATGAACAGCTCTACGTATATCTACTCTGATTTCCCAACGATAGCCCGCGCACATGTATAGCCTGCATAAATAAAGTATGACTAAAAACATTTAAAGTACAATTATGTGCTAACTAACGTAATGTAACGTATAGCGTAAGCAACTTGCTTTTAAGAGATTCTAAAAACGCGGATAAGAAAGAGTTATGCAAAATTTGGGAATATTATTGATGCATTTAAATTTATTTCAGATGATGAAGAATTTAAGGGATTTTATTAAGTATAAATGTATTTATGCCAACCTAAATTAAATATTTTTAGAAAAAAATTTCGTGTATAGCCCGCACAAAAAAATTATTGATAAAATCAACTTTTTTATTGTAAAGCCAGCGGGCTATCTTTGGGAAAATAGGGTAAGTATAATCAGCGAACACCGATATAAAAGTTTTTACAGCCTTGATAGCAAATGAAAATGAAACAAGAACGGCACATTCATAGATAGCTCACTTTCTTATAGTTAAACTAAGCTGAAATTTAATTTAAATTCTCAAAATAAAATACTTGCAAGTTTCAGTGGTCGATCTAGTGCGGACACACGGACGGACGGACAGTGTCAAATGCATAAGCTCGCCTTTTTTGAAAAAAGTGAGGTAAAAAAAATAATGCAAAGCTTTATGTATTGGCGTAACCAATTCATAGTGCTTATTCAATACTATATTAAAGAGTGCGCATTCAGTGGCGTAAAAACTTTCATATCGGTGTTCTCTTAGTATAATCCGACATACAGTACTTCAAACATTTTGTTTTTTTTTCAAATTTTTAACGCTAGTTTTGAAATTTATTCTTTCGTAGAAATATGCAGATTTTTACTTAAAAATTTTTATTACTAATGGTGTGTCAATTAGGTCTAGTCTAATGGTTTATGAATTTTCGCGCATTCTATTCGATTATAAGATTTGATAAAGTAATTCACATAAAATATTATTAGATTTTTTTTAATAAAAGAAATGAGTTTTTGTTAAAAACGAGCCTTTAGATCATCGAATCGACAAATAAAAAAGAATAGTAAGGCTAAGACATAAAGCAAAATGCTTTTTGAATCACAATTCTTAAATTCTTTATGACAGCATTATATAATTTAATAGCGTTTAAGCAAGTAATATGAACATTGCTTACTACTAAATATAGTATTTTCGCGAAAAATTGACTACAATTTAACTCATACTCACGTCCAAACTGAAGTTCATTAGTTTGAAAAATAGTTTTTTAAGAAAAAAATAGTAAGCTTTTAGATAAAATAATTCTTTATTATAGTAAATAAGTTTTTATCAGCATTTTGTTACGAGTTTATAAATAAATCTCGATTAATAACTGGTTAATTCGACTAAACTTCCCATGAGATAAGTAGAAACTTTCTTATCTCCAAATAAATGCCATTAACATATACTAAATTGTTGAAAATAATTTATTTACATCCAATTAATATTGAATAAAAAAATAAAAAAATTTCGAATTTGCGTCAACTTGTCAATTATGATATCTTATGCTATATTTGTCATCAATGGTATACTGTATTGTAATAGAAGCCATCCCGTAATTATGACTTGTCTAGTATACTATACATCGAATCGGATACGCTTTGCTTATCTTATTGTTCACTCGAATTAATCGTAATCTTATTTGAGCTAATGTTAAATAAATCTATTAAATTTCGTGCACTTAATCATATATTCATCAATTAAGTTAATTAATATTTAATTTTTATGGATTAGATATATGTTATAAACTGTATCATAATATAATCAATGTTTTATAAATCTGATTGAATATTTTAACTTAAATTAAAAATATATAAATTTTTACCTAAACTATTATTAGATAATATTTTATCAAATTTTGATAATATGGATTTGACACTGTTTTTCACATGAAAACAAAAAATGAATCATTTAAGGCATTTTGATTACATTAGAGTTGAGACATAACGCATAAGTTGTGTAATTGTGTATTTTAAGTGAACGATCTTTAAGATTGTTTAGAATAATACGAATCAAACAAAGAGTTTTTAAAATATTTATTTGCATATTACAGTATATTTTTCTTGTAGTATTTTGAAATGTTGAATAATCTAATATTATGACAAACTCAAAAATGCAAACCAAATATAATATTTTTTGTTTGAAATATTTAGCATCGCTAATATTGAAAAAATGGCATTTAGGAAGTGCTCGGTTTTGATGAATGTTTTTTTGTTTATATGCCACACATATATACTTGATTTTCACGCTTAAATGAACAATATCAGGAAAATATGAAGTTTGTCTGTTGGGATTACGAATGGTGTGCATCTGATATATTTAGATCATCATAAGAGTAAAAAGTGAGACTCAACTCTAACTTTCTTTACTTATTTAAAGGCTTTTTTTCGTAAGTTCGAAGCGTATGCCTCGCTAACCTTTAAACGCGATAACATGCACCTTACGATTTTGACTATTGCTTCATTATCGACGAACATAAAGATGATCATAACAATACCCAGAAGCAATTACAAGCGTATAATGTATGGCTAAGCCTAAAATCATTGAAACTTATCGAATGATAAATTTGCATACAAGTGCTAGTTTTGCAGTTTTAGATTATGGATCATTCGCGTGTATTAACTGTCTACACCCTTCTCACCCCATATTTGATTGCATTTCCACACCCAAAGTGCCTCAAAATATGTTCTTAACTTTTACTTAAGGTATCAGTTTTGAAAATAAAAATTTGTCATATTTTTGTACCTTAACTTAAATAAAGTTACTTAATTGAAATCGTTGGATACGCTCTCCTAATGATTTTTTACATTTAATGCTTTTTTCTTTTCTGAGAGTTGAACATGCATATGGAATTTATGTTTTCCTATTAGATCAGTATAGTATTCACATTAGAACACCGTATTCATGTTTGCGGAAACAAATTTGAATACAATGCTTTTTATTTATCTGACTGCAAAAGCAGAATAAGAATTTGGAATTTCCATCTGTTTGTTATTATAATTATTATAATTACTACATTTTTATTATAATTAAGAGAATTTTGTTTTATATTAATTAAATGATTTTGCCTATTACTAAAGGAATTTAAACGAAGAATTCTGAAAAAATTTCAGACTAAATATAGCCTGATTAGAAACTTTTCTAAAAAATATTTGATTAAATAGAACTGGTTTTATAGAGGAATATTTTTCCAGTGGAATTTGCTGTTTTAAAAAACTATTATTAATCTCAGATTTGTGGCATATGCCTTTTTTATTATTACGTTTTTAGCTTAAAATTCAGTTTTTACAGTGGCATAAAGTTTAAAATTTTTCAATTTTATTATTGTAAACTTAAATTTCATAAAAAATTAAATAAAGGAAAAAACAGCCAGAAACAAAGTAAAATTAACTTTGCAAAGTTATATATTATGACCGTTTCGACCCTCTTTAAAAAATAAGTCGAAAATTATTTCTTAAAAATACTGAATATTTATTATGATTTCCCATTTTTATGTGCTTATTTTCACACAAGATTTACTTTTTATTCTAAACATTAGAAAAAAGCGTTAAAATCACAATACACAAACCAATATCTTTGATATTATTATTGATCCTTATAAAACATTCAGAAAATACTGCATACTGAGTACCGTTATTTCAGGCTACCTCTGATTGCAAAACAGCATTTTTCACAGCTCATTTCTTACGATAAATTTGATCAAAAAATCTTTACACCAGAGAAAACCTTACAGACAGACTTCGGAACGGTGTATAGTGTGGGCTATAAAAGTTACCTAAATATTCGTTGACAAAATAGAAAATTATTCGCAGGATCTTAATGTATAATTTTTTAAGTTTTTAATTTTTAATGTATATTTTGTCACATTATTATTTTAAAAATAAATCTTTTATTTAAATATAATTTAAAAACCTTAGATAATTTTCGCATAATTAATATTACCTTAAAAGTTTTACGGGAAAAGGGAATCTATTAAAAAACGCCACTTCATTTAGAAGATACGATATAAAAAGGAAATAACACTTTTGTTTGATTTAGAGTGCGATAACAATACGCTTTTTAGGCGGTTTATTATGTGTTTTGCTTACTAATCTCGAAAGCATAGGTGGAATATGATCTGAAAAGCAGAAATCAAAAACCACGTACAACTGTATTTTAAAAACTGGTGTCCTGATGCTGACTTTGTGCAATTTGTATATTTGTGAACGTGATTCTGTTTCGCGAGTGAAAGCTCAAAAGTAAATTCATTTGGGAACGCAGCGCAAAATTACGCATTGCCTCTGACAAAACCATTTTTGCACTCCAAATCACAAACAATTGAAAACCGCATCTAATTTATGTAAAATTAATGCTCAAGAGATACGAAAGTAAAACAGAAATTTAACACTGCATTCACTGTTTTTTTTCATGCGCCAAAAGCATATTTTATTGTTGCGTAATAAAACTTGGATACTTAATTAAATAACCGCAAAACTTTTTACAAATCATTTGAATATAATTGTTTATAAAACTTATTTTCTCCATTGGTTTGAATAAAAAAATTTACATTTTTGTGTTAAAATTATTAAGAAGAACGGGGAGTAAAACGGAAGTGTATTGAATATATCATAATTAATATAACAAAGCTCAACAACAAACATCAAAATAGTAAAAATGCAATTTTAAAAAATAAAGAATTACTATCACCTATACTTAATTTAATTAACTAATTAATACATACCATCTTCAATACATGTAAATGTTTCGAGAAACATGAAAGAAACAAATAAGTTAAGCACAACAAAAGTTTTCATTATCTCTTTTTAACACGAATATCTCGAATTAGTTCGTAAACGAAGTGAAAAATTTAATAAAGCGAATACTTTTAGCAATTAACAAGTTTTAACTGCAATACTAAACTTTACATGGTGTGAACAAATTAGTTTAATTGATTGTTCCAAACTTGTTTATACAGGTATAAAGTACATGATGTGTGTATGAATAGTTTCATTTGCTTTATAAATGGGAAAACTATCAAAACTTGTGGTTTGATTTAAATAGCGAACGAGTGAATGGTATGAGAGCGCGAACATCTACTCAACAACCTTATGGGTAGTTTAATGCTCGCATTCTGTAATCGATGAGTGGAACGCAGCGCACGATGCACTAACGCACACGTGGATTGAAATGTGCATCACAACTACTCTAACCAATTCAAGCACTCTAAATATCATTACCAGATCAACACCGGTAGTGACATCAAACGCTATTATTGGGACCATATAACTTAATATAGTTTTGTGGGATAATTCTTGTACTTTGTCAACTTAAATAAATACTAGAACAAAGCGAAAACCAAATTAATTACAAAACTATTCAAATAAATTAGCTCAAATAAAAGTCTTTCAAATATTTTTTAAAAATGAACCATACAGGGTCACAAGTTATAGAATATTATTTTTAAAAATTAATTAAAATTATTTAAAGATTTTTATAGAACATTTTAAATTGAACTAATCTTTATGAGGATTCGGTCGCGCACTGTGCTAATCACACACCACTAAAAGTCATTCTCACAAAAGCAAACAATTATTAGTTGAAAACAATCAAATGAACTCAGTTCGAGCATGTGTTGAGTAACATGTAAGCTTAAAGGCCCTACATTTTACCGCAGGCATCATCGATTCAAAAACCTTATATTGAAAGTAAAACTCTATATTAATAAACTTTCCATATTAAAAGACATACTGTCATAACTTAATAATCATTTACTGCGCTTTATATGTTATGAATTTAAATTAGTTTAAAATATTCATTAGAGTATGACTATATTTTAAATAAAAACGTATCAAATATTTTATAATACAAACAATCGTTCAGTGATTTATAATTTAAATTAATAAAACTAAAATTTTTTAGTTAGCAATTTAAAAAGTTCTAATATAATTAAAACGTCTTCCTGTGCACAGCTCTCTGTCCTTCTTCGTCGAACTCTTTGCGCGAAACCCACATTCGTTTAAATGTGTCTAAACTGGCAAGAATTGAACCGCCAATCCATGTTGAATAAAGTCGTTCTTGAGGAGCACTTATCCTAATTTTTAAGTCTTTTGGAGCTAATTTTCGAACCTCATTTAAAAGTCGATCGCCAAAACCTATAATTAAGATCGATTTAATCCAAAAATTTCAGGAATTTATAATGTATTTTTTGGTATTCTAACTTAAATGATACCAAATGGTCAATGGTTATTATCTTATCAACGTTAAACATTGGATTAATACCTTTAAACAAAGTGCTTCCACCACTTAACACAATATTCTGATAAAATACTTTTCTCAAATCTAAGTCAGACTTCATAATGCTGTAAACAAGCACTTCATGAACGCCTTCGAATTCGTATCCAATTAATTCCGGCCGAAAGAGTATTTCAGGCGCTCTCATGCGCGGACCGGCGCTTATATCTACATGACTGCCGTCAGGCAATACGAAAGAAGTCTTTTCTATGTCTCCTCCGCCGCCAGCAGAATGTTCGTCAAGCGCTCGTTGAGGATTACTTGTTAAGTAACATATCTTTTCTTTAATACTCTTCACAACTTCAAACTCGGCTGTGGTATTAAATATAAGACCCTCTTTTCTCAATAATAATTTTAAGTATCGCGTAACATCGCGTCCGGCGATATCGGATCGAACAATAGATAAGGGAAGCGCGAATCCCTCATAAATGGGAACGGCGTGTGTGACGCCATCACCAGAATCAAGCACTACACCAGTTGTACGACCCGTAGCGTAAAGGCTTAAAACCGCTTGCATTGAAATAAAAAGTGCGGGCACGTTGAATGTCTCGAAAAATATTTCGGCCGCTTTTTCTCTATTTCGACGCGGATTAATAGGTGCCTCTGAAAAACACAACAGAATAATTTAATGCGAATAAAAAATTAAAGCGTTAAAGAATGCGATCAAATATTATTATACGTTATTGTATTAATTATTAAACTAAATGTAATGGTATATTTCTAAACCTGTTAACAACACTGGATGTTCCTCAGGAAATGTTTGTAACTGTTCTTTCGAATAAATATATTGCCATATTTTCTCCATTTCATTCCAATCAGTAACGATTCCGTGTTCCATGGGATATCGTAGCGTCAGTAAACCCCTGTGCTCTTCCGCTCGACGACCTTTACAATCAAATTGAAAATATTCAATAAATTAGTAAATAATGATATGGGTGTTGAGACGGTAATACCGATAAACGTGTCGCCTTCGAGAGCGCCGGCCATAACGCGAACGTGCTTTGGACGACCGACTAAGTTTGAAAATATACATTTCGGTATCTGATCGCCAGCGAAACCAGCCTTTATTACACCTGTCATTATAATTCGTTATTCAATCATCAATAAAATTCATATTAAACACAAATTTAAACCAATTTTGTTACCACTTTCCAAATTAATAATTAAATTAAAAAATTTTTGAATTTAAACTTAATAAAAATATGATTGAAAATAAAAATAAATAAAATATAAATGTTTAATTAAAATACCTGATCCATTGTCGATGACAACGGGTTGGTTTACCATTACGTCTAAATCCATGATTATCACCGCAACTCGTAATACTAATTATTTTATAATTAATGTTAACTTAACAAACAACAATTTAAACAAAATTATTGACTATTTATTTTGTTTAAAATCATCAAAAAAATATCAATTTTTCCAAATATATAATACATAAACAACGTCTATTTACTTACATTCCAATGAAATTACGTATTGGATAAAACGACTATGAACTCTATGCCAATGTATTCAACAAGGATGTCCCAGTGTGTCTATCTGGGGACTACTTTCGGACTTTCATAATTTTAAGAGGGGGGTCAAACTACTCGGATTTAAACTACAATTTTTCTGCCTTCGGCCAAAAATACATTGAATTGTTCATTTTCATATTTAGGTAGAGGTCAACTTTTTGAAATTCTTGGGGGATTACCCTGGGTTAGCCCCTCTGGAACACCCTGTTATATACTGTAAGTTACTATTAGAGGTTGAAAATGGGTACCGTGGAAGGCAGGAGGGAGTGGGAATGTAGCCATACATCGCCGGATGGGAGGGAATGGGATTGACTTAGAAACTAACTGGATGGAAGGGATTCCCGTAAATTCCCACAATAAAACTATTCAATGAATTATGAATAAAAACAATTTATTTTTAGTGGCAACATGTCAATTTTAAAATTTGATATCTTAAAAATTTTAGTCAAACAATATAACACCATTTTAAAACTTAAAATAAATAAAGAAATTATATTTAATAATATCAAGTTTTTTGAAAACAAAATGGTAATAACTTTAATAAATATAAATCAGGTTTAGTCATAAAATTTATTGATCTACAAAGTGTATAAATTAAAATTTTGTGCTTATAATTGAATATGTTTATTCATTACGGGAATTGTGTACGGGAGCGGCGGGAAAGGTATTTTTACATTTGCGGGAAGGGACCCACCGGAATAGAAAAGTTTATTTGCGCGCGGGAGTGGGCGATTATAATGAATATTTTTTAACCTCTAGTTACTATAACATATACTGTAAGTTACTGTTACTCTACAATGTTTGGTGTATCGAGCATTGTTTATGCTATAAAGGGTATCATAAAAGGGTTAAACGCTATTTTGTGATGGATTGAGCTCTAAAAGCTAAGTCGAGAACGATGCGAGTGAAAAATAGTATAGTGAAATGCTTAAGCTCTCCAACTTTAAGTGCTCGAACTACTCAATTCAGGCGTCAGCTAAAATTTCGTTAAAGTACTGTATATTATGATATTTTAGATATTAATCGTTGAAAATTTATTTTAAATCAGTTAAATGTTAAAACTAATTTATAGAAAACTGAATTTATGAAGTATTTAAATTCTCTTCTACAGAAGGATGAAAGGACATACTGCGCATTTCTACAAATTTTCTTAAAAAAGTGAACTAAAAAATGAATTAAATGGTGAATTAAGATTATTTTCGGCAAACCTTAAGAACAGGGGCGCTAGGATCTGGATTTTTTAAATATTTTTGGATTCCCCAGGTCAAGAGAAGTCCGAATATGTCGACCTTAAGCGTCGGATTAAATTCAAATTAATTTTGAACGATATTAAACTTACTAGAAAATTTGCTTTATTTTATTGATTGTATTGCTACTTATTTTTAATTTTATAAATTTTCTAAGCATATATTACCCTAAATCCGAATATATTCCATATATTTTCTTAAAAGAATATTCATAATTAAATATTTTTTGCATTATAACTATCACATAACGCATCGCTATTCCGCGCAAGCATTGAAATGTTGTACGTATACCACGCCCACTATTCCTCACTGCTTAACATTGCTGCGGAATAGAGCGGAATAGACGCGAGAAGCCTGATAACAATAGCACCGGAATGCATAAATATTTTTTGTTTTATCTTTGTGACACTTTATTTGAAATTATTTCCTGACGATCTATAAATTTTCATTCCATGTAAAAATTTTATTTTAACAAACTATTCCTATATCTTTGATACGAAATTTTATTTTTTGAATAAATATATATAAATTGACTATTATAACCAGTAAAAATAATTATGAATTTAAATCTATGTAATTGGAGATATTTTATTTATAAAAATAGATAATACAATATCGTAAAATCAGGTGATGAACAACTAGAATAACGTTTAGGTTATACAACTAAAATCTCGTTATGTACAGTACAGTCAGTATACTGTATACGTTAACAGTTTAACGCTCACAGACACACACACTTTTCTCTATATTTTTGTTGTTTTTGGTATTTGGAGTAAAAACTTGAAAACTTATTCATAAACTCATTCAAGTTCATACATACTCACACACACACGTACAGTATTATTCAGGTTTTAAACGATGTGTTGGGATTCCAGATATTATTTATCGATTATTTTGATTTAGTTTTTCAACGCATAACACCAAACCCCAACACAAATGCGTGCCATTTCTATGTTATGTAAATAATCAATTAATTAACGTAACAAATATCGATAACAACAACAACAACGTAAACACGATGTGTACGCGTTATATTATAATTAAATAATACTCCCAATGAAAGGCACTAATGATGGCATTAAACGCAATATTAAACGAGTTTAGTATAGTGTTAACGATTTGCTTGTATATCTGTTTACTTACGATGGCGTTAATACTTTGCGTATGCAAAACCAAAAATAAATCATCAAACGCTAGTACGGTATTACCGCTTAACTCAATACGAAATGGTGATATTATGGACACAACAACGCACACCAATTGCTCCGCAGTTGCCATAAATATTGACGAGAATCATGCGAAGCGATGTAAACATTCGACGCTTAATCGAGCGCTTCCTGACATACCATCAGTGAACGACACGAACGCGTGCACAACTGATTGCGAGCATAATATTATTAATATGGATAATAATATAAAGAGTTCGAGCAATCGATCGGTGAAAGCGCGCGCACCTCAACCGCCAATTAACTTATTTTATGCCAATAACTCAACACAAATGGTTACCGTTAATGGTGTTCACGACACTCACCATCCGTACGCTCGCATCAAACACACCGATGTTGTGGACTCATCCACAGAGAACGATACCGACGATTACTGTGATCCACACCAGTGTACTTCCAACTTGTTCTCAGAACATTCTACACCGCAGAGAGTGGCGAGCAATGACGGCATTTCGCTTTACGCACCTTCAACCTCATCGCATGTATTTGTTGCGAGAGTACAGGCGCAGCAAATGCCGTTTATAGCTTCACAATTAGATGATAACCAAACTGGTATGCAATCCGCCGAAACGCGTGACACTGCAAAGATCGAAATATCGTATAACACGATATCAGTTCGCGAACCTCTGGCTAAAGTTTTGGCCGAAAGAGCCAATTCGGAGCACCATTACAATGAAGTAGAGGAAGAACGAGTATCTTCTTTTTACGAAGAAATAGCAGGATCGACAGCGTCTTCGGTTACTTATTCAAAGATTGGTGAAATGCCTGAAGCGATTGACAATAGAGTTATAGTGGTAACGGATGAGCATAGAGAACAGCCACCAGAAGTGCCATCACTGGAAAGCTTAAAAGTGGTCGCTGAATCGAGTCGATCCACTTCTCCGCAACTACTCAATAATTCTGAGCTTAATTCCGAAAATATCTTACAATTTCCTCACGATTTGTATTCATCTGTGAATAAAAAAGCAAAAACGAAATCATTAAATCGGCAAACCATACACTGCATGCCACAATCAGTGGATTTAGATTTAGATTTAGAAAATCTGTACGCAAAAGTTCAAAAGTGTGTGCCTCTTGTCAATGAAACATCCCTTTCTAGACAACGACCTATAAGTGTAAATGACGATACGAGAGAATCGTTATATAGTGAATCGCAATATAATAGCATATCGGACAGCATTCCTCCACCACTTCCTCCACCATTAAACAAATCATTTCAACCACGTTCTTCTCGCACCATATCTATGGTGGATTCTTCCAGTTTAAAGCCTCAAACCAGTTCCCACCAGCGAAGGTATTCTTCTGATAATTATTCGTATAATGAATGGCTTAGGGATCAGAGTATTAATACAAACGAGATAGAACTAGATTCGGATCCTGGATATGAAGTGATCAAAAAACGTGAAGAAAGGAACTATGAAAATAGTCCAAACACTGACATGTTTAACGTAAACGAAAATAATAAAATCGACTCAAACTTTGATCATTTTGCTTACGATGATCCAGATTCTGATCCCAATTACGAGACAATATCGAAAAATGCAATAATAAACTCGGAAATAGTAGAGCCTGGTTACGAAATAATCAGGAGAGTGACGCCGTCCGTCAACCATCTTCTCTACGAGTCTAATATATCTAGAAATTTGAGCGATGTGTCCACAGAACCTGGTTATGAACGCATACGGTTTATACCGAAAAATGGCGACGAATCAGACAGCGAACCACCGTATGCTAGTATTAACAAAAAATTAGACTTTTATGAAGATGAAGATATAAGCGAACGGTTATGATATTTTTTATTTTTGTTACTTAAGGCATTGTTTTGGTTAGTTTAGTCAAATATATTTTAATTTTAGTATTCATCCGAATATTTCTTATATATTTATTTATTGTATATATCGGTCATTTCTAAAATGATTTTGAAAAATTGAACTTAAATAATTGTAATGTTTTAGCTGTGAAAATGACTTAAATATTTTTTGTAATTAAATCAATACAACAGAAATATACATAAATGTTGCAAATTAAAAAAGGGAATCAAATATACGAGTACACAGTGTAATATATATTATTTGTTATTGACTTAATAGAAAGTATAAATAAATTTATAATTGTTTTAAGTGCCATAATTTTATTTAATTTTACAAATGTTTTACCAGCAAATCATCAAATAAAATGTTATAAATATTGTGCTATAAAATTGATTAAATATTGTCAACGCGTTTGTTATTATGATTATTATAATTATATGATAATTTTTATGCTAATAATGTTACTGTAATTGTAACCACTTTGTTCAAACAACATTTCAATCAATCATTAATGCAGCATAATAGCTAATTAATGTAATTTGCAAGAAAATTTCTGTAAATTTTAATTATTCTTATGTGTTGAGGTTAAGATATTTAATCGCTTGTAGTGCTGCTGCTTTAAGCAGCTTTACATCCTTGTTCCAGAAATACGCATATATATTACCCGAGAAAGAATAATAAATACTAAATAATATAATTATTTATTCTACCTTATGATAATTTTTATTTAACAAAAGTTTGTTGTTTTTTGAAATACTAAATTTTGATTATAAATTTAATCTTGAATTTTTAAGAATTAATTTAATATAAAAAATTCAATAAAATTTTATTGGAACATTATTTCAAGATTTTTGTTCGAACAAATTCATAATTTCATTTTTATCTAAATTGGAATTTTCCTGACATTGAATAGAATATAATTATTTAATAAAAACAATAATTTAATTGTTGAAAACAATTCTGATAGAATTGTTTTTTTTATTTTATTAAATATTAAAAAATTTGTATTACAAAAAAATTAATTAATAATTAAAAACATTAAAATTCTATTATGTACAGTGATTATACCGTAAATAATCTTACAGTATACTGTAAAGTTATTACTTATTTACTATTCACATAAATTGGAAATTTAATGCCAATTAATCTCAGGGACCATTTGAATTTCTCTTGTCGAGTATTTTCATTAATTGCTTCGACATATAATAAGGCTTTTCATTTGATCCGTCATTCCGTTCACAGTCTTCCACTAATAAATTCAAAAACAATTACCGTGTACTATAAAAGTTATGGTTTATGCAACTTTCCAAACTTTAAATAAACTAATTCGATTTTCTGAGGGAATTATTTAATTAAATTTATATTATTCTATATTTTATTGGGTGAGAAAATTGTTCATGTCACGCACAATTTGCTATTAAATCGGAACTTATTCATTAGTACGTATAAAGTTTGATAAAATGTTATCGACTTACAAAAGCATAGAAAAAGTGTATCCACTGCCATATCATATACGCTGAAAAAACAGCTCACTATTAAATATGTACCAAAAGTTATGAGCTAATGTACAAAAAAAAGTTTATTAATTTTATATTATAAAATAGTAGTTTCAGCTAAAAGCATTTTTCTGCTGAGACACTGTGGAGATTGCAAAACAATCAGATAACGTTGATTTGATTGGTAGCTTTAAAACGAAAATAAAATTAATAAAACGAAACTTACTACTATAGGCACCCAATAGTAATTGAGATCAGGAACATTTACAAATTTAATTCGATGACTAAAAACATAGAACGAAATCACTGCTACTAGTGATGTGACCGATAGCTTTCCTATTATTATCAGAAAATCGGTTACTTTATCCAACACAACAGCTCTAAAAAATTTTAAAAGTAAATACATATTTCAAAAAAAAACAATAAAAACAATAACAAAAAATGCAAACCTCGCCGCATTCCGAAATATTAAGTAAAATCCTTTACCAGCAGAATGGCAAAAATTCTTTCCGTATATGGCAATCATTATGTAAGCGTTTTTGTTGATAAATTTTAGAAATTTTTCCAAACACCAGAAAAAACATTTAAATAAACTAAAATAATGGTAAAGTAAAAAACACAACGTTAGATTTTTTTAATATTCGTTAATTTCAAGATCCGAATAATATGCATTATACTATGAAAAATAAATGCAGTAAACACACAAGAAGAGGAAATTTTAAACGAAATAACTATATATTTTATCAGTTTAATGAGTTTAATAAAGCACTATAATCCAGAATTCAATAAACAAAATAAACGAGGAATATCAGTAAATTATTATATATTAATACTTTTAGCCCTATTCGTTTTTGCTTCAATCATTTGTATATGCGATAGCTTGAAAAAAAAACAAAAATTTATACATTTGTTTCGAAGACGGATATGTTAAAAATGTTATCATTTCCAAAAATGCAATTATCCGGATCTTAGTTCTTACCATAAAATAGCTTTCGCTACTATGTTGTTGGAATATTTTTTACACTTATTGTCAATGTATTCAAGAACTAATCTAATAAATCTAACGGTTGCGATCAGTAGAGATCCCAAAGCGACTGATCCAATGTGATATCTGTTAGAATTTATATAATTATTTAAAAATAACATTTTATATGCTAATTAATAGTAAATAAATTGACCTCAAACATCTATATAAACCACCGAAAACGGCAAAATATTCGACATCCTCAGGTTTCCTCAAAGACCAATAATACGACGCAAAAGCACCAGCCAGACTCACTTGTCCTATTGAACAAAAAATACCTAACTATAATTACAGCTTTTCCTAAAACTATATTTTTCTCACTTTCTGTCCTTCTCTCTTTCAGTCTGTCCGTAGTCTTATATTAATAAATGGATTTCCCTTATTTTTATATTAATAAAGGGATTTGGCATTTTGCCATCTAGGCCTAAAAACTAATATATCCGTGAAAAAAGTATGCATTAACCTATGGAAAATAGAGCTCTCTATGAATATGTCATTCTTGATTTCTCAAGCTCACATTTTCTTAGGTTAATGGATACTTTGGGATAAATATATTAGTTTTTAGTCCAAATGACAAGATGTCAAATCCCTTCATTAATATAAGAAATCGTTGAAATAGAAAATTTTTTATAAATATAAAATATCGGCACACTGTCATGTGCTCTACTTTTTTTTGTAAAAATAAAGCAAAAAAAATTATTTGAATTACATTATTGTTTATGTAATTTGAGTTTCATTTCAAATGTTTATGAACGCTTTATTTCTATGTGCACAGTAAACACTACCATTAATTAATAAAAACAACTTACCGATTCCAACGATAAAAAAAAGCAACCATAATAATCCAAATACATTATATATTTGAGCGTAAAATATAATATTATCTTCATAGTATTTGGAGAAAACGCAACTGCTATTACTTTCTTTTGTTGTGGTAACCTATTAGATTATTCTGTATATTATTAATGCATTTTATGCACAATATATTTCTAAGCAATTATTGAATTAAATTTCATTTAAGGTACAGTAGTCTATCACTAAACGCCCATTTACACATTAACAAAATAAAACGAAGCTACTTGTATAC
>JAQIXJ010000653.1:0-29459 GCA_034700185.1 Phthiracarus laevigatus
CAACATTCTTAGCTGTTTTTAATTCTTCCACCAAAACTTGAAATCGGTATCGCAATCGTTTAGATGTCTATTAAACACATCATATATTTTAGGTTTAAAATAATTTGATTGACGTATATAACTGAAAAACTTTGCGAACATTAAAGATAATAACGTATACTAAAAATAGTAAAAAATAAAAATTTATAGTTTGGTTAACATTTAACAATAGGTTTTCTCTAAAGTTCTCAAATTTATTATTATAAATGCTAAATACAGAACAAAAACTAAAAACAGAATAAATCCAGTTTGGAAAAAAGTTTTAAATTCCTGATTGTTCAGGAAAATAAATTTTTCTTAATTATCTATTTAAAACTTTTGGAACGTTAAGATCTATATATTTTTCAAATTATAATTTTAAAAAATTAAATTTTGTATAAAAGAAAATAACTTTGCAAATAGAGTGAAGTAAACCTACAGCCAAATTTTACAAACTTTAAAACTTTATGTTTTAGACCGCATTTCTAATGTTTTATTTTTAAAAAATAAAATCCGAATTATCATATATTTTCAGGAATTATAAGTAAAATTCACTATATAGTCTCGATATGCTTATTTTATTATGATTCTTTTAAGGATTTAACGCAGGTTGTTCCAGACTGTGAAAGTCTGGAGGGGACTCATTTCGGATTTTTTTCAATATTCAATGGGGGGTCAAATTAATCGGATTTAAGCGACAATTTTGGGTTTTTCGGCAAAAACTGCCATTTTTATGAAAAAATTTCCATTTTATAACTTCATATTTTCATGAGGGGGTATACCTCGTCCAACCCCCTCTAGTACACCCTGATTTAACGTTGTCCTATAAGAATAAAAATTTTACTGAATTTGTAGTCGCTACAAATCTTATCGGTTTCAAATATTTTAAAATTCATTAAGAAAGTTGGCGTAAACTTTTTTTGACGCCTGATGAACACAAATTTTCAACAATCTAGTTGTTCATCAAACAAAATAAGTATGTTTCTCGTTCTATTCTAAAATTTTATGTAAAATGAATTGAAACGTTCTCAATAACGTGCGAAGATATTGTTTCGTTATCTTAATTATTTCGTTAAAAAGTTTTCACTAATTAATAAATAAGGTTAGAAAATGCAAGCTTTTTTCGGTTGAAAAAATAATGTTACAGTAATTTCATCAATTTTGGATTAATGAAGAAACGGTCTTAACGTTAAAAAATTGTTGCCTCAATGGAGTGGGTATAAGTTTAATGAGTCTTTCAAGAAATACTTCCTAAATTCACATAATAAAATGAAATTTTTATAAATAATGTAATACTTTTCTCGACATTTATTAATGCTTTTCACTGTTCATACTGTAATTACTTATACTGTCTGTACTTTTTTAAATTTAAAATTGTTTACTAAAATTCAAAACTGTAAGATTTTAGCGTGCACTTTAGATAATCAAATTTAATGAATTACAGTAAATAAACTTTAAATATTTTTTATAGAAATTAAAGTTCACGTAATGTTTAGTTATCATTTTCAGACCAATTTAAAGGAATTACGGTAAAAGAATCTATAAAAATTTAATAATTTAAAATATTTTGACTTTTTTTAACATTAGATTTAAAGTATAAAAACTTTTTAACGTTAATTCAAAACTTCAAAAATTATTTCACTAAATGCTCACAACTAAAAAAATGTAACAATTCATTTAGTTTCCCATTTTAAGGAGATTTCACAGTAATAATGCTATGATGTCACAAAAAATAAAGAGTAAGTAATTAGAGCTTTTCTATAGAGAAATAGGAAATACAATAAAATAATGAAACTAAATATTGGCACGAGTTGTGCTAAAATACTTAATGATTGATGAATGTTTATTTTTTATCAATGCTACAAAAAATAAATATCGATTTATAGCTTTTATGATTTATAATATAAACTTATTCAGTAGTACAGTATTTTAATCACAAAATGAATATATGATTTGCAGATTTTTAAGTCATTTCGTCCTTCATTTGACTGTATAAGGACTGTAGCCTTAGAGTACAAGTTAGTTTTATGTACCGGAGTTTTTTTTATTTATTTTGATTAAGTTATGTTGAAATTCACGATAGTTTTTTATTTTGTTAGGTGTTTATGTCATTCACTAAACTTTTTTATAAAATAAAGTTCTATAAAGTTATGTAATATATGCTAAGTTAATATAAAACAAAAAAATAATTACTATTGAGCACAACTAATAAAAAATAAAATTAACAAAAAATGAATGATATTTCATACTAAATTTAGGCATAAAGTATTAGAAACCTAACTTAATTCTAAGCAGAGTTTACTTAGTATCCCGCTTTACATAATTTATAATTTAAATAAAGATTAGTTTAATTTTTTACATTTATATTAGAAGATTTGCTAAAAATTTGTATGTTCGTACTCAACTCAATTGCGACAAGTGATTTATCAATCGGATTCATAGAGATCCGCTCATAACTGCTTTGTGCCCACTCATAACAACATAAGCAGTTATGCCAAACTGCTCTCAAGTTCAAGTTAGCTGTAATCTACAGTCTAGGTCAGCATTGCTGCACAAAAGGTAAAACAATGCTCCTATTCTTATAAATGCTTATTGTAAATTGGTTTAATTTTTTGTGAAATTATAAAAAATTATTATTATTAAAAATAAATGAAGAGTTTCCGCCAAATTTTGCATTTTATAAGAATTAAATGATTGTATGTTTAAGCACTAAGATATGCAATAAAAAGTAAACAATCAAAAAGAATTGAGGCATTGAGATATGAGATGCGGATAAATTTAATACTCAAAAGTAAAATTTCTTATTTTCAAATTTTGAAAATCAATAATACATTATTATAGCAAAATTATAGATATTAGTTTATATTGTTTGGTAAGTTTATTTTTGAAAGATTATAATCATAGAAAAAGAGAGACAAAGAGAAAAGTAAGAGAGAAAGGGCTTAGAAATTATTATTTTCGAAAAATATCAAACGAAACAAATGGGAATAAAGCACCAAACCTTATACTGTACACAATAAAGGATTGTAATGATTAATTATAATTTAAAGTGCGAGACCTGATAATGTTGCAGAGCTTGTATTGACTTCCAATGACCGTCCTTGTTGTATACGCACAACGCTGAAAGCAATTCAAATATTTGCTTCTTTACGGTGCAGTTATTTGTATTGAGAGCTATATTTAATTTTAAAAAAAAATAAATAAATAAACTGTAGTCGAAGAAAGTTATGTGTGACGCAAATGGTCTGATTTGCGTTCGTGACCAGTCATATAATTTACATCATAATTCACGGATAGGATACTTATACAGTATTAAAAAGTGTTATACCTGTTGCCAATTTATCAGCATATTCGCAGTTCGGCGAAATGATTCGTTCGATGCCTAATGGCGATTCCATTATAACCCGAAGACAGTTAATCACTTCCAACTGTAGATAAGCCCAAACAAACGACGGATGCACCACTGATTCGGATTTTCTGAGAATATCAAACAACAAATCAAGTCCATTGTGTTGGTTAATAAATTCAAACAATAGTTGATTAGATTCAAGAAATTGATGCCTTAATTGGCACAAACGCTTTGCCAGCGGCAACAATGTGTCTTCGCATGGGTTCTGCAACAGCGCTAAACACTTGTCTATAGTTAGAGCACGTTTCGCTAATGCAGTCCAATTGGACTTCACTTTTGACACTTTATTCATATTTAAACTGCATCTGCGAGTTGCAGTTGTTTGCAGTTTTGATGACGATTCTGATTGAGGCATCGCCTCATTTAGTTAACCGATAATTGCTAACAACTCGTTAATTTGTAAATTCAACCGCAAATCAAATCAAATTAATCAAAGCATAAAACATTGAAAAAGTTAAATAATGCGTTCTATAAACGTGCGAACAAAACACTAACACGTAAGTGATGTGTTTTTGCGTTTGTTTTCTCTGCGAGGAAGTCTAACAGGACTCAAATAAAAGTTTTTTTCTGATACTAATTAATGCAAACTCAGGCTCGCTTTCACTCAAATATTGTTTTGTGACGAAAGTTTTTTTTCTGCCACAGTACTGTAAATCAGAATATCAGTTTATATCGCATATTTTAAGCCCAGTACGGGCTATAGATTACGAATATAATACATTTGCGCACAAAATTATAAATAAATAATTATGATATAAAAGAAATCGACAAATGGGTGCCCATATTATATCATAAGAGCAGTCTTACGCCAGTATAGGTACCAAATTTTTCCGTTGCATTAAAATGAATAAAACATTATCCATTAATTCATAGCGCCTGTTTGGATTAGCAGTTACATTAAATAAAGTTATTTTAGCTTATATTGTTTCCGTTTTATTCAACCAAAATATTATTATCATTTAAATGCGTCCATTTGCTAATCTTATGGAAACCACATTCTATTTTTGAATAATTAGTGTTCCCATTTTTGTGTGATTTCAATTTGTGATGCTTATTTAAATTAATTAATAAAGTTAACTAATATCAAATACAATCTCTTTTACTAGTCAATCTTGTTTTCGTACATAAAATTTTTCAACAGACTAATTCTGTACAAACACTTAATATTTGTATTTGTATTTAAGTTTGCGTGCCGTTTACGATAAACGAAAAAAAGTTTCATTGATCAATTAAAATTTCACATTTTCCCAAAAATATCTGCATAAAATGAATATTTAATTCATTACCAAAACATTTTGGACAAACAACTGAATTCTATATAAGTGTGAATTAGACTGTATGAAAATTGTTGCTAAATTACTTATTTTATTGGATTATAATTTAATGCTTGAGATAACAAATAAGTTTGACGTTAGTTATTTAGTCTTTAAAACCAATATTCCGTCTTAATATTAGACACATTTCAGCGTTTCAAAGAGAGATAAACTAAATGTTTCAAATGTTTTATACTATTTTAATGTTAAAAAAATGAATTTTTTGCACTTTTCTCAATTATATAAGCTTACGTACGATTTGCGAAAAATGTTTTGCAGCGAAATTCTGCGTACATGAAATGGGAATTTAATTTTATATATTAAAAAATCCAAATAAGCGAAAAAGATATTACATTTTGCAAATTCAACAAAATTATCAAAAATTTTTAAATACAAATTTAAATATATAAAGTCATATGAAAAAGCGTGAATTAAATGATTATGGTATAAGCTAAACAACTAGTAATTATTTAAAAAATAATAACAAAGCTTACCTTTCATTGTTTGTTGAACTTACGTTAATAGACGTTCAAATAGAATTAAAAAAGTTAGAATTACACATCCGAATAGTATTTATGGCATGAGGGCAGTGTGAAAGCTGTTTTGCTTACTCTTTTTTGATGACTTTCTTGACTTTATTTTTCATAAATATTTAACTTTCCCCGTTTAACATACTTGCGGTGTTAAATAAAGTTGTTGGCGAGGATGACCTCAAAAATTTTGTTTCAGTGAGACAGGGATTGAAATATAGTGAGTAGTGCTACAACTTTCTTTATATGGTCATACTTAATAAGGACCTTTTACAGAATTATCGTACTGTGTCATGAGAAGTAAGAGAGGGGAACAAAATAATATTGTTTTCTATCGTTAAATGTGTGTGTGTATGTGTGAGTTTATAACCATATGATTGCTATGCAATTAAAAAAATATAGAAAACAAAACTGAGGGAGGAGTGGGTTAGTAATCGTGGATTCAAGTAAAGTGCGTTAATAAAACCTTAAGCTCACGATAAGCGATGTACTAATGATCGTCAAACTGCTATAATAAACTTGTTTTACGTAATTATAGTAATACTTAGTAAATAAAAAAGAAAAATGGTTTTGAAGAGTAATTTATAATACGCTTAATACTGTGATGAAAAAACTATAATAAACTCATTTAAATATAGAAGAATTTGGTCTGATATATGATTTTATTAATAGATTAGAATATAACTAAAAATATTTTAGAATTCTTTTAAAACCCTAGAATAGTCATAAAAATCTGAAAAATTATTTTATTTCTAATAAAAATTATGAACGTTTGATTTTAGCCTGTGATCTACAATAGAATCATCATATCAATGACATATCCTTCAGAAAATTCAACACATAAGGTATTTACAAGTAAAAGCCATTTCGAAAGTTACCATAAAAGATATAGAGCTCTTTTAATTCGTCTAAGTTTACGATGCATGAAAGAGTAGATTTTAAAAAATTTAATTTATTTAATACCGGTATAACGTTTGTTATCAAATTGTTATGATACAGATTTTAAACAAATTTTAGCTAAATATATAATTCAAAAGCGAATAAAAAATGATACATAAAATGATAAATCTATTTTAATAGTGACATTTAAAATAAAATTAATATTTTAAATAAATAATACCAATTACAGAAAAAACGTATAATGAGTTTAAAATATTTGTAGTAATGATAAAATCATTTGAATCGACTATAAATTTAAGACTAGATAATGGTTATAGTTATAGTTACCTGTATATGTAGAGTAGGAATATTCAATTTGTATTAAAGCTATATTTTACATTATACACTATAATACAATTTATAAGGCACTTTTATTAGGTTTTAAAAGTCTTGGTTTTTTACTGCCAGCATTATATTTTTTAATTACCGTTAACCAAAAAAAACTGTTCGCATTAAATCCAATAGCTGTATAAAGGATGCGACTTAATCGTGAAAACTTAATAGTGGTCTAAATAAAAGAAATAAAATAAGACATAAAATTTTACACGCAAAACTTTATAAAACGATTTGAATGAATACTTACTTAGGCTTATTTTATTTGGTAATTTCAAAAAAGTATTGCTTAGCATTTCTTCATTAAATATCGTTTCCTGTGCTATAATTATTTCGTAGCATTTAAGCCGATCCCGCAATCGTTTAATCTCTTCGTGATATTTTTTCGTCTCAACTGGAACCTCACTTAAATACGACTGTAGACTTAGCTTTTGTTTTCGTGTTTCATTTAAATCGCATGTTAAAAGTTCAATATCTCTCCGATAGTTTGATAATTGCTTCTTTAATCCCTGAACTTCGCCATCAAATACATTTTTAATGGTTTCTTTTTCTGATTTTAATGCGTCTATATCTTCATTCTTCGCTAAAAGATTAATATTCAAACTTTTTAATTGTTCGTTTTTCTCTAATAATTCTTCAATTTTCGATTTAAGAACTGAGTTATCGCCTTTTAAATGCTTTGATTCACTATTCAATATCTCAACTTCATTACGAATAGAATGCTCAATATTTTTCTGTTTCTCCATTTCGGTCTCCATAATAACAAAGAGCTGCGTCTTTTCATTAGCGATCGCATTCGATTTTATTAACTCATTCTTCAAATCTAAAATTTGTTTTTTGTGATTACTACTTTCACGTTTTTCAATGAATATTGAGTGCCGAAGATCTTTAACTATTACTTTCTCTTTTTTAAGCTCATTTTCGAGTTCCGTTATTTGGTTGTTGTATTTCAATTCAACGCGACGCATGTTTTCTGTTAAATCAGTCAATTGTTGAGAGTTTGATGTCAATAATATATTAAGTTCACGAATATTTTGCAGATAACCGCCGCTAACGCTTGAAAGTCTTTGGTTTTCATTCTCTAAATTTAGCAATTTTTGGCGATTATTTTCTAATAATACATCTTTTATTTTCACTGCCTCTTGTAATCGACTTATCTCTTCATTAGCACTGTTACACTCATCCGTTTGCGATGAGGCAAACTTTTTATTATTAATTGTTGTCAAACTTTCAACTTTAAGCTCATTTTTCTTTTTTAATTTAAGCGCCTCTTTATATTTCTTCATCAATATATTAACATTAGACTCGAGGCTTCGAATTTTCTTATCCTTCTCTTGGATCATGTCTTTATTATTACAATTTTCTTGTATTTTGCGAGAGTTGAGTAAAATTTGCATTTCATTTTTCTCTAATTTAATAGAATCCAATTCACTTTTTAGCGCATTATTAATTCGAATCTGATCGCTAAGCTTTTCGTTCAAATTTTCATATTTAATAGTTTCATCGCTTAATCTACACTGCAATTCTGCGAAATTGGTTGATAAAATATTTTTTTCTTGTTCATAATTGCTGTGAATTGTGCGCACTTCACAGCTCAACCTGTTAACAACTGTTTGAAGTTCATTTTTTTCAATTTCAAGTTCCATTATAATTGGGTCTGCGTTAAGATCGATATTTTTCTTTTGAATTGTTTGCATTATTTGTTCCAATTCTAGATCTTTAGCATTCAATAAATCATTTAAATTCGAATTTTCTTTCTCTAAAATCTCTATTTGGCCCTCTTTTTCGATTATATTAGTTTGTAATTGTATTAAACTACTTTCATTTCTGTCGCTATTATCTTTCAAAATTTTGGAATTGCTTTCTACGGTATTATTATTATTAGTGAACGCAACGAGCTTTTGCTCTAATACTGCGTTATCGTTTCGCAACGTTACGTTTAACTCTTTTTGACGCTCTATTTCAACGTTTTGTGATCGAATTTTAGACTCCAAACTACTAATAGATGAACTCATTTCGTTTTTGGCTTCATTTAAATTCTTTTTAAATGTGTTTATTTCATTTAAATTAATATCGCGTTCTTTAACGAGCTTTTCGTTTAATTCAATTGTACGATTCAATTCAAGATTTAGATTAACTAATTCTATATCTTTATACTTTAATTTTTCGCTTAAATCCAGCGAAACAAACTCTTCTCTATTCAATAATTTTGATTCTTGCGATTTTGGTGAAATCCATTGATTTTCGGCTTCTTTCAGAACCAGATCAACTCCTATGCCCTCCAAGTGTCTCATTAATATTTCCTTTTCTTTAACTGATTTGCGCTTAATATCATTGATTTGATGCTTTAAAATAGCATTTAACGAATTAATTTTATTGAGTTCATTTCGCGTATTAATCAATTCTTCGCATTTTAACACTAACTTCTGCTGCGTTTCGTTTAGTTTGAGTTGAAGTTTATTCAATTCGCCACTAATTGATTCCTTATCTACGTTTTTGGCATCTGATTCTTTTTTAATTCGGTTAATTTCTTCGACCAAATTTAGTTTATTTTGAATAAGCGAATCGCATTCAATCGCCATTTGATCGCATTTTCTATTTAATTCTTTATTTTCCTTATTTTTCGATTCCAATTCGATTTTTAAATTTTTACACTCAACCTTTAATTTTTCATTCTGTCGCGACAAACGTTTAATATCCTCATTATTAGCTTCAATTTCAAGAGATTTCACTTGAATAACGTCTTGATATTCGTTCGCATTAGTCTCCCATTGGTTGCGATCGCATCTTAATTCCTCATTTTCTGCGATCAGTCTCTCTCTTTGCGCACTCAATTCCTCAATGGTCTCGCCATTTGTCTTCAATTCTTTTTCAAAGCCACGAATTTTGAACTGAAGAATCGTCCTTTCTTTGGTGATTTGGTCGACCATATAATCTAAATGTTCGAGTTTTCCTTTCAAATTAGCATTCGATCGTTTCAGTTCAAAAATCGTTGCCGTATTGTCGTCAGCGATATTTACCTGAACCCACTCATTAACCATAACGTTATTCATCCGTTTTGAGTTGCCATCAGCTGATTCCCATTCACGCGTACCATCGATATTGTGGTTGTTATTCGCTGGCAAACTGTTATCATTAACACTGTCACCATTTGATGGTAATCTGAGTTTTGAAGTGCGCTTAAATCGCGTATCACTGTTATGATTAAAGCTATCGGTTTCACACATATACTGTTTCTGTGTGCGAGAGTATGATTCAAACATCGAATCATTGCTGTGATTATTACAGTTATTAGACATCGCGTATTTTAACGACGAATTGTTTGATCCATTTATATCCATATGTATTTGCAATACCAGTATATATTGTATTTAAATATTAATTCACTCTTTAAATAGTAATCATTTGAATAAGTTTACGAATTGTTTATATTATTCTCTACACAATGTCCAATCAATAGTAATGAATATTTGAATAAATAATAACAATATAGAAAAATGTGAAAGTGTTAATCGTTAATCGCGATTTTGTAGTAACACTCGTAAGCGTATGGTAAATGTTGTGCATGTTGTAAATGTTATGTGCTGTCAATCCTATAAATAAAGTTACGACGTTTAGTGGGCGGAGAAATAGAGCTTTAAAAACTCGTAACACTTATCTTAGATCTAATAGCAATGCATAACATTTCATTAACTCAATCTTATGTGTTCATTATTGACATTTTATAAAACAAAACTTATGAATTATTTTTATATGATTATAATTAAATTTTTATCTCCTTTTACTGTACTTATAAAATATATGATATTATCGTTAATAAGAAAGAATTTTTTAGATCAACAATTTTGGAAAGAATTATAGAAATTAAATACAGTTTATTGACGATGTTTATTATAATGATGGGCTATAAGCTCAACATTATGCTGCACAGGTCAAGCTCGATCTGGAAAACATCGATAATGAATTTCAAATGATTAAATTTAAGCTAACATTTAGTTTGAGCATCAAACAAGTGATTAGTTTCCGAATTGAGCTGATGTTTTAAATCTTATAAATTTTTGTGGCACACTTTAAAAATCTCTTAACAATTAGTTTTGAGAATTAAGAGTGTGTGTGAGGATTTTTAAATTATTATTAAAGGATAAACAAAGTACTTATTCAATTATGTTTAAAATGCCAATTTACATTTGCAAAAATAAATTTTTATAAAACTAATATAATGGAGCGATAGATAGCAGAGGGCGAACCGTTAACCACTAATCTGTTTTAATAATCTAATTCAGATATTTTGCACGTTTAGAGATAATATAAAATTGATTCTGAATCATAAAAAAATTCTTTATCAGTTATAATCCGTTATTTTGTAAATTCTTTAAATGACAAATCTCTTAGTTTTTCACAACTTTTGTACTTTAAAGAGCTTTGTTAGCAGAACCACTTTGTTTATACATTTTTTACACGCTCATATTATTGAAATTGGTTGGAACAACAAGATAAAAATGATTAATTGGGATATAAGCTTAGGTAAGTTGAAAATGAGGTCATGCAGCTGCAACTCAACTATTTTCCAGTATGTATAGCTGACAGCAGCTGTACGTACGACTACTAAAGCTTATATTATAAGCTTACATCGTATGCCACATACAATATTATTGCATTGGATTGTAGGACTGAATGTGATGTCATATTATCCTTTTAAACATTACATAAGCTTTATTTATTAAAATCCCCATAATATAAACAATAATCAAATCTATAGAAAATAAAAACAAATCAAACATAAATATGTAACCAATTATTGGTTATGAAAAAAATGTCAAATAATGTAAATCTGGTGTTATTCGTATTGATTGTGGACCCAGTTATCGGTTATTACTGTGATCATCATTTCTGTGGTTCCGAACAGTTCTGTTGCGGCGATAATCTATGCTGCGATTACGTTGACTCCAGAGTTTGGTACGCGTTAATAATCGTTATATCGTGCGTAATCATTATGTCATTATTTTGGGCATTGTTTCGATTGCTGTCCATATGCAACAATAGCCACAACTGTCGCGCAACAATACCTTACGATAAGATGAATCAGAGAGACTGCGAACAAAAGTTGACCGACAATTCAAGAATATATTAAATGATCGCAACAACAACAACAACACCGGTATATCATTACTCATATATACTACTGATTAAGTGTTCACGCAATTATCTATTTAAATATTATATTATTAAATCACTAATATATTTAAGTGTTATTAAGCGCATTATATTAAATAAAAAGTTTTATTTTTCAAACCTAATTTTACGTTTTAATTATTTTCAAGCCTTAGTTCATAAATATATCACTCAATTAGGCTAATGTTGACGATATCATTCATGATTGTTTTTGTTTTTACAACTTCAACAATTTAGTTATGGTCTGATTCTTATAAAAGGAATGTTGTGATGTGCCATCAAGTGATAAAAGGGGGTATTTTCCTATACGGTTTACTTAAAAAATGATAATGATATTATTGCCAATTAGAGTGTATGCTCAAGAGGTAAATATGAGGATAGATATTTGAAGCAATTAATGATGCATTGCATTGCAATAAATTATTTATTAAGTGAATATAACATACATTTAATTTTAATTTGTTATATACATATTTTCATTTTCATATTTACCTTTAAGATAATAGAAAAAAAACTGATTTATATGATTCATATAATTTAATGGCAACAATGTTTTATGTCAGCAAAATATGACACAAATGATAACATTTTTATTTATCCACAATTTCATAAATTTTTTTCGAAGTATTTCCCATCGGTCTGAGATGTATTTTCAAAAGTTTTGAATCGTGATCGCGATTATTGGATGTTTCGGCTAAATAACGTGAAATAAATAAAATAAATCATTAAAATTACTGCAATTATGTTAAAGGGTTACTCAATATAGTCATACCACATACCATTATCTAGCGGTACAATGGGTTTAGAATTAGAATTTGGTCCATTAATTGACTTTCTGGCTTTGACAGGCACTATTAACAGCCGCGGCTGATCCAGAGTGGGTAGAGTTTGGTAATGTTTGCTTAACATATCTTCACCGATATTGTGATTATTTTTTAAATGACTTTTCATGTCATTTTCGACTATTGAATGAAATGAACATCCGTGACAGCGAAATACGTTGTAACCAATATGAGCGACAGCGTGTTGTACTAAATGATTGAGATTCATGAAGTCTCGTGTCGGACATAACGTACATTGAAGTGATTTGAATTCAGTGAACTGTTTGATTTGCTCTTCAACGCGATTTGGTAATATAATGTTAGTGGTAGTTGTTGTTGAGGTCGTGTTCGTGTTTCCGCTCGAATTATGATTTGAAGCATTATGAAAATCTAGGTTTGGAGCAATCATTGGAATCGAATTCACTTTTACGACTGATGATTGGAAGTTGCTTTCATTTTTAACTATAGATTCGGATGAAAATGAATTTTGTTTGATGAGTGGCGGAGGAGGAGGTGTGGATCGAGAATTTTGTGGCGCAACAGATGAAGGAATTGAATTACCATTAGTTTCGTACTCCGGTTTAACCATTTCATCATCAATGGTAGCGAATCGTTTACGACAACTCTTTTCGTGACTTCGTTTAGCTGGTGCCCAATTGAAAACATTTCCACAATTATAAATACACGCGGCATTAATCCTTGTGGCACTCTTTGACTTCTCTTTTGACTTATCGGTTCCATTTTCAATTAATTGCATATTAATTTTTGTCACGACTTCAGCACTATATTTAAGCATTGTTTGTGCAGTATTTTGAGCATTAATATCATCGTTATCGATATCTTCATCGCTTACATCTTCTACTTCTGAACTGTTTCCACTACTATTCGTATTGGAGTAAGCTCTTCGTCGCATCACTTCTCTCAATGAATTGGCTTGCGTTTTGGTTCTTTTATGGATTTGAATTATATGTCTGGTAGCGTTTGATAGTTGTTTAAATGTTAATGAACACAGAGGACATGGATATATTTGACGGTTATTCGAATGAATGGTCCGAAAGTGAACTTTGAATGTTTTAGTTGAGGTAAATGTTGAGCCACAGATCTCGCACTTTACTATAGATTTCGCATTCAAGTCGTCTTTAGTGTCCGCACATTTAGTTAGGATATCGTCGAGTCGTTGCCTTTTTAACGCTTGAATGTCATTAATGTCATTGTAACTGGTTTTATCAATTTTCGCTTCTTTCAGTAATTCGTGAATTATGTCTTTACGATTTTCCGAATGAGAAACAGTTTTATCGGAAACATCGTTCGCACAACTCGTTTCGCCATTAATTCGTGATTGAAAAACGGCGTTTGAATTGGTTTTAATAGAACTTAATTTCAGTTCTAAATCGTTAGTCTCTTTCACTTTTTGTTTATCTTTTGCCACTTTTGCGCAGCAATTATCGGCAAACTTTCGTTTTTGATTTTCTACATTTTCATTGGAATTAGTTGTCTGAATACTGGACACCGGCGATACAAAATCAATTGAAGTTCCATTTCCACTATCACTGGGTTCTTCAGTAAACACTTCTTCGTCTTCGACATCGTGTTCCTCACAGAGATCTTCTTCTTCTTCATTGAACTGTAGAACAGTAGAATCGAAAAGTAGCATTTGTTCGCAATAATGTTTCTTACAATAAACACGTTTATGAGCGATCAAATTGGCTAAACTTCGGAACAGATTTAAGCATATTTTACACTCGTATATAATATTGCATTCATTAAGGATAATGTCTTTCACTTCAGACGTGCCATTTTTCACGCATGACATTATTTGGCGCACATTTTTCACGCCAATATTGATTGGTTCGCGTATTATCGAGTGGTCCATCGAATCGAGATCAACGTGCAAATCAGCGCTCACACCATTTCCGCCATTTATTGCTTCAGTGTCCACACTGTTCACAGAATTATTGCGATTCGCAGCTCCACTAAAACCGAATACCGATTTAGCGTTCGGTATGTTTCCGCTATAATTAGCACTTTTGCCGTTTAAATGGTTTATGCGTTTAACAGTTGACGGCAAAACTGCTGGTTTCGCGCCCGATCTCTTCGTTTTTTTATTTTTCCCCATACTATTGGAAAAACATAAGTAAACAATTATTATTATATTCAATAAACAAATTCAATTGGAATGGCGCTAAAAATGTGTAAAACAAAACTCAAAACTCATTTGAATCGATGTGCACATACACTAAACATATGAAATAACTGTTGAGCACATCTTTGATTATTTTCGTTAAACAACCGTTCCGTTTAAAGAATATTGATTTATAATAAACTATTACTATTATATTTTTATAGAACTGCGGATAAGTTACAAATATCGCTGTAATTATGGGTAAATAATGTGTTTAAACTGTAGTTAAAATGCGTACTTATATAACGCTAATGCAAGAAACAATCAGTATTATAATGGCTAACAACCCTTAATCATGCTTTATATGGTCAACAATATTGCATTTACAGTAAACACCGTATTTATAACGATAATGATACCTAATCAATCAGTAATTAAACCAATTCATTTGATTCGATGTACGATTCCTCCAATTGTAGGGACAATAAAATGCTAATAATTGTGGTAAAAGGAGAAAATTGCGTTTTACTCATAGAGTGCGTTACTGTTGACATTAGAGCTCTGTTATAGTATTGCTATAATATCGTAACGAAAACGATAACTTACTATAACGTAAACAAATCATTTAAACAATTTGTAAAGTTTTTTGCATTGAATACTCACATTAATTTCAACTGAATTTCACGAGTATTCGCATTATTAACGCAATGACGACTGTACCACATCCTGGAGCTCTGGTAAGCAAAAAGAAGAAGGCGTTCATTGGACTTCCAGCGCCGTTGGGATACGTTGCGGGTGCAGGTCGTGGTGCGACCGGTTTTACCACTCGTAGTGACATCGGACCAGCGAGGGATGCGAGTGATGTTCCCGATGACAGACACGCACCACCGAAACCAAAGCCCGTCGTGAAGAAACCGGGAGATATGAAAACGGGTGGTAAAGGAGACGATGATGACGAGGACGAGGAAGATCTTAACGATTCTAATTATGATGAGTTTAACGGTTACGGCGGAAGTTTATTCAGCAAAGATCCGTACGATAAGGACGACGAAGAAGCGGATCAAATATACGAATCGATCGATAAACGAATGGACGAAAAGCGAAAGGAATACAGAGAAAACAAATTGCGTCGCGAACTCGAAAAATACCGACAGGAAAGACCGAAAATTCAGCAACAATTTTCGGATTTAAAACGTGATTTAGCGTCCGTTACCGAAGATGAATGGCAGTCAATACCAGAAGTGGGTGACGCCAGAAATAAGAAGATACGTAATCCACGCGCAGAGAAGTTTACACCCGTTCCTGATTCCATACTCTCTCACAACTCGGCCATCAGTTCTGGTGAAACAGTTGTTTCAATTGATCCCAGAACTGGTCTTAAAACACCATTAACGGGAACGACAACTGGAATTCTAACTCCTGGCGGATTCCTAACGCCTGGAAACCTTGATTTGCGGAAAATAGGACAAGCGAGGAATACATTGATGGACATTAAGTTAAATCAAGTGTCAGATTCAGTTTCTGGACAGACAGTTGTCGACCCAAAAGGATACTTAACTGATTTACAGTCGATGATACCCAGTCATGGCGCAGATATCAGCGACATTAAAAAGGCGCGATTATTATTGAAATCAGTGCGAGAAACCAATCCTAATCATCCGCCGGCATGGATAGCATCCGCACGTCTCGAAGAAGTGACAGGAAAATTGCAAACTGCGCGCAATCTAATCATGAAAGGATGCGAAATGTGTCCAAATTCGGAAGACGTTTGGTTGGAAGCGTCGCGATTACAGCCTTCAGATTTGGCGAAGTCTGTGATCGCTCAAGCAGTTCGTCAAATCCCATCTTCGGTTCGATTGTGGATAAAGGCTTCGGAATTGGAACAAGAAGTCAAATCGAAGAAGAAGATATTCCGTAAAGCACTCGAACACATTCCTAATTCAGTTCGTTTGTGGAAAGAAGCGGTAGAACTGGAAGATCCAGAGGACGCAAGAATTTTATTGAGTCGAGCGGTAGAGTGTTGTCCGACAAGTGTTGAACTATGGCTGGCTTTGGCGCGATTAGAGACGTATGAATTGGCGCGAAAAGTATTGAATAAAGCGCGAGAAAATATACCGACAGATAGACAAATATGGATAACTGCTGCGAAGTTAGAGGAAGCGCAGGGAAATAAGCATATGGTGGACAAGATTATTGAAAGAGCTCTTTCGTCACTTTCCGCAAATGGTGTGGAAATAAATCGCGAACAATGGTTCAAAGACGCGATGGACACCGAAAAATCAGGATCAATACTGACGTGTCAATCGATCGTGAAGTCAGTGATTGGTTATGGCGTCGACGATGAGGACCGGAAGCATACGTGGCTCGAAGACGCTGAGAATTGTGCGAATCAAGACGCTATAGAATGCGCACGTGCTATATATCAACACGCGATTAAAGTGTTTCCCAATAAGAAATCTATTTGGTTACGCGCAGCATATTTCGAGAAAAATCATGGAACGCGTGACAGTTTGGAAAACATTCTTCAGTCGGCTGTACAACACTGTCCACAGGCAGAGGTGTTATGGCTTATGGGCGCTAAATCCAAATGGCAAGCAAACAACGTTCCCGCTGCGAGACAAATATTATCGCTTGCATTTCAAGCGAATCCCAACAGCGAAGAGATTTGGTTGGCAGCCGTTAAGTTGGAATCTGAAAACGAAGAGTTCGGACGCGCACGCAAATTACTAGCAAAAGCACGTTCGAGTGCACCCACTGCTAGGGTTGTCATGAAATCGGCTAAACTCGAGTGGCAATTAGGAGATCTCGAAACCGCAAAACAGCTGTTAGAAGATGGCGTTAAAGAATATCCGAATTATGCGAAACTTTGGATGATGTTGGGACAGATCGCGATTCAGCAGAAGAGAATGGAAGACGCAAAACAGAATTTCAACACTGGTCTCAAATACAATTCGTCAGTTGCGATGTGGATTCTGTTGGCTAAACTCGAAGAGAGTTTAGGCTCAATTAACAAAGCGCGTTCTGTTTTAGAAAGAGCGCGATTAAACAAACCAAAATGCCAGGAATTATGGTTGGAAGCCATACGTTTAGAAGTAAGAAACGGCAATAAAGACACTGCACTGGTGTCCAAAGCGATGCAAGAATGCCCTAAAAGTGGTTTATTGTGGGCCGAAGCTATTTTCATGGAGAATAGACCACAAAGAAAAAGTAAGAGTGTGGACGCGCTTAAACAATGCGAACACGACCCACACGTTCTGCTGGCGTGTTCTCTACTATTTTTGACCGAACGAAAGGTTAATAAAGCTAGAGATTGGTTCAATCGCACCGTCAAAATAGATCCCGATCTCGGAGATTCTTGGGCGTATTTCTACCAATTCGAACGATTACATGGTAGCGAAGCACAACAGGATGATGTCAAACGAAGATGTATTGCTGCTGAGCCACGACATGGGGAATATTGGTGTAAAGTATCGAAAGATGTGCTCAATTGGAGACTTAAAACTGAAGATATATTGTTATTAACCGCCGAATCGGTCCCAATTCCCACTTAAAATATCTTCGTTTTTCGTTATTAAGTTCATTAAATTTAAGTTCGTTCACATTATATTATAAATTAAATATTGAAAAGCTTATTAAGATTAAACTTATGTGACATAATTATAATGTCTTTTCTGTTCTCTAATATTGATAAATTTTCCGTTCAGTTTTCTTAAACACAATAATAAATGCATAAGAAATGTTTTGTTTAATTAATTAATAAATTATCTTTAATTATAATAAATTCAAAGGTTATAATAAAATCTTAAGTTATAAAAAAATCAATTCTATTTAATGTTTTTGTTATGAGCACAATATCGCATAGTAATGAATGCTAAAATGACTAAATTAATGATTAGAAAAATACAGCTCGCAATCCAAACCCACAGAAGACAGTTCCAGTTTTGAAACTCGTAAAGATATGCGGGTAATAACCACTGAGCCTGACTAAGTAACCAAACAATTAATATAACAAATGCTTCGTTTATCGACAATCTTAAGTACGGCCATATTAGAGGTAAAACGCAAAAATACCATAAAAAGTATTGAGATGTGATCACTTTATTAAGCGTAACGAAAGCGGCGGTTTGAGCGAACATTGCGAACATTAAATCTTCCATTTTATGTTTACGCGATACGCAATAATTTAACGAATAAAATAAAACACATAACGCTTGAGGAATGAACGCGCAATAAGCCAGTAATTTATGGATTTGTTCGTCGTCTGTAAAATGGAATGTATAGAAATACGGGCTGAAGTTATGCTGTGAATCTTTGCGATGGAAATGGTATGTCCAGCCTTCTTCGATGTACACATTGCCATATCTGGCAAAACTCCAATACGTGGGCAAAACAAATCCGATCAGTGCTGACGCGAAAAATCGAAGTTTCTTGCGATTTGGTTTAAACGCTTTCCAATTGCTTTTACTTTTCGTTAAAACCAAATAAAACGATAAACTATAGATAATTGGGTATAGTTTAAAATGTACGACAAATCCATAGATCAAACCAGCGATAATTAAGCGTTGTTTTATCATAAATAAAACCGTTAAAAGTACGAGCACAGTGACTACCGATTCAGCGCTTCCACGCGTCGATATGATGGCTGGCAACGGGTTATACAACCAAATGGCTGCGCATATCTTCGCGCGTCGCGTATTCACGTAATTAATTAGTATTAAATAAATTAGTGCACCGCTCGTCACGTCTAATAATGAGAATAAGAGTTTACCAAACTGTGTGAACCAATAAATGTTTGGTACCATAAGAATGGCTAATAATGGTGTGTAGCGATAGGTTTGGCGAAGGAATGGTGATTCGCCTTCTGTTATGAATTGTGCGCCATCGCTGAAGATTTGGTAATCGATATCTGTATATTTTAACGATAATACTCTGTCTTGAATTTCGCTGAATACGATTAATATTAAACGAATTATCAACGAAATTAATAAATGTTGAGATATTGTCAATGAGTTTATTAAATTCATGCAGTTTCGTAAAACGTGGTTAATTAACATTTTATTAAAATTTGTAATCGGTTTGAGACGATTAAAACTATTTGTTATGAAAATAAACACACGTGCAGTGGTTTAAGCACAAAATTTTGATACATTTAGTGACGTAATGTTGTAATATAAAGTTGCAATACAACTAAAATTTAATGCAGTAAATAAAAAAATTAAATGAAGTATAGATAAAAAATATGTAATCAAAAAACTAAACCTTTAATGTAATCAAGAAATAGTTTAAAGACTGTTTGCGATTGTCGTGACAATAATATGCTATACCGTATGATAGATTTTAATTAAGGACAGGATATTTCGGTTTTAACCGAACAAGGTTTTGTTATTTAAAAGCTCGGTTAAAGTTAATATAAACTAATAATAAATTAAAACAAAGCTTTTAGAGCATAGTTTATTTAACCGAAATAACCGATTTTTGAGTTTCTGACCGAAAATACCGAAATAAGAGTTTTCAACCGAAAATTGTGAATCATGTGTGTTTATTTATTAGAACCTAAAAATATAGCACAAGAATATCAAGTAAATTAAAAATAATTATTTAAAAGATCGTTTAATTGGCTATTTTCTGTTTTAAACAAAAAATGAATAATTATTTAAATAGTCCTGATATTAAAAAATTCACATCAAAAAGTTCGCTATTGGGCAACAGTTTATTTTGCAAAGTTTTCAATACTGGTGCAGTACATTGCTGTCAAATAATTCTGCTGACTCGTAAAATACATCGTATATTCATTATTCACAAAAATTAAATTTGACTAAATTTTACTCATGCAAACATGGAATCGTTTAATCTACTTAGAATACTTAAAAATTTTAAAAAATGCATATTAAATCTCAACCGAACATTTGACCGAATTTTCACTGTTTTTTCAACCTAAAACCGAACGAAAAACGCATTTTTTCTAACCGAAATATCCTATCCTTAATTATTATGAATAGACTAATAATTGTGGTAAAGTAGAAAATCACGTTTTACTCATAGAGTACGCTACTGTCGACATTACAGATCATTCGGTTTTAGTAACTTTTTTGTAACTATATTCTAGATTGTGATAAATTTTCTTTAGATTATAATATCTCTAAGTTATGAATGAAACCCATGATTAACCATGAATAGGACAGCCATAGACAATTAGACGGTTAGGAATAAACGCAATAAACTTTAATTGCTTTTAGACTGGTTTTATCATTAATGAAAACATCATGAGTTCAAATGATGTTCGCATCATTATTCAGTTGTACCATAAAATTGGATAAAACCGTTTAAAAGTAATAAAATAAAAAAAATCAATTACTAAATTACATGTGCTCTAAATTTAATTTAAAACGGATATAAATTATTTAGTGCCTTGAAATTTCGGTTTCTAAATGTTTGATCAGTTGCTTTTAGATCAATTAATTTTAAATTTATCGATACAGTATTAATATATTAGTATAGGTAGTCTATTAAATACATAATTGAATGAAATTCATATCACTGAATAAACATTTTTAATGACTATGAACTGGTATATAAAACACAATTTATTCACACGTTTTTCAGTTCAGTATTTAAGTTTAACAATATTGGTATTGAAATTTTCTGGTATAAAAGCCTATCAAATATGAAGAATCAGCTAATATTGATTACAATCGCGTTATTCTGTATTTGCGCGATGAAGGCGTCGAAAGAAAGTATGGCTGACTGGAAGGCAATTAAGGATAAACTTTGCGACAAACAAAACAAACTCACGGAAGACAAGTGGACTAAACTGATGGCATGCAAAAATTTCAGTAAACGCGCGCACGAGGAAAACCCTAATCATGAAGTACTGTAAACGAATTGTTTCGTGCTATTGTTGTTTGCTTTGCTTTGCTTTATTAATAAAATTTGTTTTTCATAGAAATTGAAGAATAAGTGGGATGAGTGCGCTAAAACTGCGGATGACGTGGAAGATTTGAAAATCGCCAACAATGCTAACCAAAATCAAGTGGTATACTTGATGTGCAGCCAGAAAATTAAAGATTGCATGAAAAGTGCGTGGAGTGGTATCAAACAGAATATGGATAATTCCAAAATTGAAGAGCGTAGAGCGAAATTCGCGGAGAGTGTGGTCAGTATTTTGACTTTTTGTCGCTTTTCCGATATATCTGTATGTACCGTATAATAAATGCTTTTTTTTATATCACAGAAATGTGCAAAAAATGTGCTGGAAATCGCATAGAATACGAAACATTTAACGCATACATCTTTAAAGTTGAAGTTTAGCGATAATAAAAACATAATTAATAAGAATGATGTAATTAATATTTAACTTAAATAAATAGTAGATTATTATCTTTAATATTGCAGCAAAAAAAAAGTATAAATCAAAATAGATTGGTTCCAATGTTTAACATACCACACTAATACATATTATACTCTAAACCAGGGTGTCCCAGAGTGGGGTCTGGGGGGAGGTTACTTTCAGACTTTTCAAAATTTTTAGGGGGGTCAAACTGCTCGGATTTAAGCGATAATTTTTTTGCCATCTGACAAAAAAGCATTAAAAAAATTTTTCACCCATAGAGATGTCAAATTTCATTTTTTAGATGGGGGGGTAAACTTTTTGAGAAATCTTGGGGGGGGGGGTAACCCCCCTCCAGACCCCCTCTGGGACACCCTGCTCTAAACCAATCAACGTTCTAAACTTTTTACTAACGCGACCCTAATTTCTTCGTAAATTTTTATCGCGATACAAATACCACAAAACCCAATCGACTACTACTGGAAACACTGTTATTTTATTATAATTAACAAGATTGGGCTTTGATAGGATCGGGCATTAATATTAAGTTATGGTTTCGATTTCCAAGACAATCGGGCTGTATTGGTCTCAACATACAGTCTCAACCAATCTCGACATATTGGTCTTAAGTCAGGCTTGGGTCTACTATTTTTAACAATTTGGGTGAAACTAATATAGAAAGAAATACATTAATTGTTTAATGATTTTTTAAAAACTTTTACAAATCATTACAAATATATTTTCACTGCTCATTTTTACAATAAAATTATAATACCATGAATTGTGCGCAGTTTATTGACACGTTTACGCGTGTATTTTGTTAGAATATAACATTTTTAATATTCGTTCAAACTATTATCCCAAGTTTATTGTAAAAATTTGCTTTTATCAAACGGATGCATGAAAAATGGGAGTTTGCTGTGATTGGACGTAACGTTTTAGCATTAGAAAACGCTTAATGCGTAGTCCTGTCTGTGTAATGTTAACGGTTAGAACCATTAGTTCAGTGAATGTCAAACATTGAAATTCACGTATAAATAATAAACGTCAACTTCTAAACACCAATAATTGTTCCCATATTTTCGCAATTGTTTTTTCCCACTTGTTTTACGCATCGATACAACATGTCAAATAATGAGAAAAATGATAATATCACAGATGACACCAGCAAACACACGGAACCGGTTAAAGAAGATGATGGGACAGTGACGGCGACCACTGTGACACAACTCACGCGATCACCAAAACACGAAACTCTTAAAACTCAACTGATTCGCGTGTCATTCGCCACAATACTGGCGATAGTATTCATGGCAAGCGTCACGTATTTAGTATTTGAGGACAAATATCGCGTAAACATATCGGGAAAGATCAATGGAAGCCAACTATTAAATTACTGGCATAAACTGGAATTCGTGATCTGTTACCAAATAATTGGTATCACGTGGTTATTGTTCTGCATTAATAACGTAGTGCTCAGACGCGTCACTTCTTTGGCAATTAATCCCATGTCCGGTAACGAACATATAACCGCTCAGTCGAAGAATATATTGCGCAATTCGATCGAACAATTCTTGATATCATTCTTCGCTCAATTAATCGCCATTAGCTTCTTAGACGCTCCAACTCTAACGAAGATTATACCACTGATGAATTTATTTTGGTTTATCGGTCGCATCGCTTACTGGTTGGGTTATCCACGATATCGCACGTTTGGCTTCATTTGTTCCTATATTCCCAGCACTCTTCTCAACGCTTTTAATTTATACAAGTTTGTCCAAAATCTATTTTTTTGAATTTACGAATCGCTGCCATAATTATCAATAGTCAATATCTTTTGCTAACCTTAAAAAATGTGGAAAAAATTAGTAAATTTTTCTATTTGTATATCAAAGTAAAACAAGTTCAAACTAATCGCACAATATTTATATAATGCAAATATGAATATTTATATAAAAAATTTATTGTTGTATTTACTTACGAACGATAAACCATAAGTATTAAGACATAAACTTAATGTATATCATTGGTTATATAATAATACATTTTCATTTACACATTTCTAATCAACTTTACTTTATAAACGTTTTTTTAAAAACTTTTTAAAATATTTCTAATGTATTTTACACGCCATACTGTATATTTTAATATTAGCTTAGTTTTTTAATACATACCTATTTTCTTCTTATAACGTATACTGAAATCATAAAAATACATTAAATTAAATCTTTTCAGTTATATTTTGTATTTTCCAATATTTTTCTATCAAATAAATATTTGCATTTAATAATTTTGGACAATTTAATGATATACAAAGTAGTAAACAAGTTTTTTGGATCGAAATAAAAAGTGGAGATAAAAAATTGTAGTAAACACAGATAAAACATAGCATTATATAATATACTAACCAGAAAAATAGAGTTTATCACACATAAAGCTTATTGAACCAAATCTCGAAAACCAATAGAAAAACTATCGCTGATAAATAAATATAATCAACTCGTGATAAATGGTTTCCATCGGTTTTGTTTAGCTCTAAATAGTTGAATATCGTGTACACCAATGTGACAATTATTAAAATTAGTGGTGTAGTGCTGTCTGATTTGTGTTTTAAATTTGGTAATATTATTTCGACAAACACCGCGTAAACACCAAACACGGATAAACATGTGAAAACAATAACTGGTAAGTAAAGCAAATTGAAAGCTATTTGTGGCCAATACATTCAAATTGTTAATGATTAACGCAAATATAATTCAAAAGCAAATGTTTGCTTTGGCGATAACTACGGTAGTATACCTGCTTTTTTAGTATAAACATTTAAATATAATTTATTGCAGTTTGATAACACTCGAAATGTTATGCAACGATCGCACGTTAAACACAGCTTTTAATTCAAAATAACATCGTCTCTAAACCAACGAATTGATGTTACGATTAAAAATATAATCGTGATTTTCTTGTTATTTTAATAGTCTTTATATTTACTTATTATAAGCGATATAAAACTTTGTTTTGACGCAATCATTCGCAAAATGCAAATATGCGGAAATTACATTTCAAAATTTAGCCGAAACATATGAATTTGTTTACACAAGTAAAACTTAAATTAATATATACGTGCTTAAACTTTACGTGTAAAATCATTTGTAATATGATAGCTGCCTTTGATCAAAGCAAACGAATAGAGAAATCCAAGGCAACATTATCATCTATTTTTTTATTAACTTAAGGCTCTATACAAGTGTGCATTCACTCCAACAAACGATACTCGATTATAGATTTTTACCGTTTATTACAGGTAATGAAACAGTAATGGTACTCTATTCAGTATTTCCGATAAGATTGCATTTAATTAATTATGATATCTAAGATATTTTTTTAATTATTTAAATATTTTACACTAAAATTATACAATTATTATTTAAATACTGTGCACTATGATTGATCGAAATACTGAGCACAATCTTTACTTAATAATTCTAGATGTCCATCGCTATTGACAAGAAAATCATCCTCGACTCGCATTCCAATACCTTTAAACTCTGGTTTTACGTCATAGCTATTATGAAAGTAAAGTCCAGGTTCTATTGTGAAGCACATTCCCGGCTTTAGTGGTATATTTCTTGATATAGTGGGACAATCGTGAATATCCAAACCTAATCAACAAATAACAACAAACCATATAAATCCAAAAGTTGTTGCCGTATAAATAACAAATATACGGTAATTACCTAAATAATGTGATACGTGGTGCGGACAATATTTATAGGCGAGATTAGCTGCTTCTTGAGCACTGGTTGAACTGTCAATCACCTTAAACTCTTTCAAAATGTTTCCAAGTTTATGACACATTATTTGAAAAAGGAAGTCAAGAGTGACGAGTGGGTCATGTGATATGGCTTTGATTAAATCTTTCTGGAGCTGACAAAGCGCTTCATACAGTTCGCAGCGAAGACTATTGCTATTGAGTCCATCCAATTGCCACGTTCTGGTTATATCCGAATTATAACCATCGATATCTTCGCAGCCGGCATCCATTAAAACCCACTCGTTTGGGGAAACAAACTTATTATTAGAACCGTAATGAATAATAGTTGAATTATGAGATGCGCCACAAACTGTGGGAAACGACAACTTTTTGGCGCCATTAACGCGCGCTTCGAATTCAAATTTAGCCGCTATTTGTGACTCGTTTATGACACCACTATTATTTGGATCGCTTAAGAAATATTTGGTCCATTCGATTGTGTTGCGTATCGCTTGCGAACCAATACTACACGTTCGTCGCATCGCATCGCACTCCGATTTCGATTTAATTAGTCTCAATTGATCGATGAATGGCGAAAGTTGGTGTATCACTGATCGCGAGCTGAGATTCTCTAATTTACTCAAATTGCTATTAAGTTTACCGAATCCGTTATTATTCCCATTATTATTGCCGTTCGTATCAGTACTGAGACCTGATTTGGCGACAAACAATTGCCTGTTATCGCTTTGAAGTTTAACAAAATCATTGAGTTCTGCGATATCTTTGATGTCATCGAATAATCGATTGATTCGCGACGAATGTTCCCGAATGTCTGGTCCTTCCCATAGCTGTTCATTAAAATGATTTGTTGGCGAAAACAAAACACTTTTATAATTGATTCCATTGCCGCCAATAAGTGCCAAAACGCTATCTTTCGACTGAACACAATTAAAACCAGTTAAGTAAACGAAATCCGAGTTTTGTTTGAAATTAATTGTCGGTATTTTAGTGTCCGCTTGATATAAACGCGAACAACTAGGGATCAGTAGTAGACATGGTTTGTGTTTATGGTAAAGACATTTATTGATTACATTAATGAGATTTTCGTGTCGCTCGCGAATCTCTTCGCACGTTATCAACGATTTAAAGTTCGTGTCGAAGTTGAGTGCGGTTTTCAATCTACTCGTGATTTGATGATTAGATGACGCGTTGGTTTGATGCGATAATTGCGAATGATATGACGATGACAGACATTTTTGACCATTAGTTAGTGACACACACCGACACATACCACTATAACGTAATATGTTATTCATAATTATGGAAAGATTAATTAAATAAATTAAAGTGAATATATGTATAGTATTTACTGATAAAAATAATACTTTACTATTAATAGCAATAGCGTTATGAAATTCCGTTCATTAATTACGTTTAAGTAATACACGTAAAACATTGCGACTTAAAAGTTTTATTTTATAAGTTTTCAAAGTTATTTTAGAAGTTTTTATGATAACAATAGATTTTAATATAATTAAAAATAATTTATTAATTAATTAAATCGCAAGTCTGAATCAATGAATCACAATTATTTATTTTATTAAGGTTTTTTTGTAAAAAACTTAACAGAATCTTAAGAAAATTTATCACATTATACCAAAAAGTTAGCTATAAAAGGAGTCAATACACTCAAATCAATTTTATTCTTTAATAAGCTTTTCAATATGCAATTACGTAATTTAATAGAAATTAAATTAAATGAACTTAATAACGAAAAATGAACACATTTTAAATGGGAATTGGGAGCGATTCTGCGGTTAGTAATAATATATCTTCAGTTTTAAGCTTCCAATTGCGCACATCTTTAGAAATGTTGCACCAATATTGTCCATGTCGTGGCTCAGCAGCAATACATCTTCGTTTCACATCTTCCTGTTGCGCATCAGTACCATAAAAGCGTTCAAATTTATAGAAATAAGCCCACGAATCTCCGAGATCGGCATCTATTTTTACAGTACGATTGAACGAAATTCTAGCTTCATTTAGCTTTCGTTCAATCCATAAAAGTAGAGAACAAGCCAGCAGAACGTGTGGGTCGTGTTCGCATTGTTTAAGCGCGTCCACACTCTTACTCTTTCTTTGTGGACGATTCTCCATGAAAATGGCTTCGGCCCACAATAAGCCACTTTTAGGGCAATCTTTCATCGCTCTGGACAACAGAGCAGTAGCTTTATTGCCGTTTCTTACTTCTAATCGAATGGCTTCTAACCATAATTCCTGACATTTAGGAATTTTTGATCTCGCGATTTCCAAAACAGATCGTGCGCTGTTAATTGTGCGCAAGTTCTCTTCAAGTCTGGTCAATAGGATCCATAAGAGAACAGACGAATTATATTTAAGACCGTTATTAAAAGCTAGCTTTGCGTCATTACCTTTATTTTGTTGAATAGCGATCTGTCCCAACATTATCCAAAGTTTAGCGTAATTTGGATATTCTTTAACACCATTTTCTAATAACTGTTTAGCGGTTTCGATATACCCTAATTGCCACTCGAGTTTAGCTGATTTCATCACAACTCTAGCAGTGGGAGCACTCGAACGTGCCTTTGAAAGTAATTTGCGCGCGCAATCGTATTCTTCATTTCCAGATTCCAACTTAACGGCTGCCAACAAAATATCTTCACTGTTTGGATTCGCTTCTAACGCAAGCGATAATATTTTTCTGGCGGCGGTAACGTTGTTTGCCTGCCATTTAGATTTAGCGCCCATAAGCCATAACACCTCTGCCTGTGGACAGTGTTGTACAGCAGATTGAAGTATACTTTCCAAACTGTCACGCGTTCCATGATTTTTCTCGAAATACGCTGCGCGTAACCAAATAGGCTTTTCATTGGGAAACACTTTAATCGCGTGTTGATATATAGCACGTGCGCATTCGATAGCGTCTTGATTTACGAAATTCTTAGCGTCTTCGAGCCACGTGTGCTTTCTATCTTCATCGTCGACGTCGTAACCAATCACTGACTTAACAATCGATTGACACGTTAATAATGATCCTGACTTTTCAGTGTTCATCGCGTCTTTAAGCCAATTTTCGCGATTTATTTTCACACCGTTTGCGGAAAGAAATACCGCTCTCTTAATGAGTTTGTCCATCGTATGGATATTTCCCTGCGTTTCCTCTAACTTCGCGGCAGTTATCCATATTTGTATATCTGTCGGTATATTTTCTCGCGCTTTATTCAATACTTTTACCGCCATTTTATATGTTTCCAATCGCGTCAATGCCAGCCATAATTTAACACTTTTGGGATAATACTCAAGCTTTAGTCTTAATATAATTCTCTCGTTCTCAGTACGAGCGTATTCCAACGGATCGAGTCCAATGAACTCATTCTTCGTTTTGCTCGCAAGAGCTTCTGGGTGTGGAACTGTTGTCATTATTTATAAGTTTTTTGTTTAAATATTATTTAAATCTAATTTTTAAAACTATGAAATGAAAGTTATCGACAACAATACTTACTTACAAAGCAGAACCACAAGAAATAATGCGAATACGCGTGAAATACGAAACAATTTAGTTAAATGATAGTTTATGTTATACGATAGAAAGCGAACGTTTATGTTACGATATTATATCTTACTGTGCTTTTCATTAGAAAGCAACGCGTGATATAGTTTTGGATTTAATCCTTTAAAGTATGCTAAGCTATTTCAATAGTGG
>JAQIXJ010000654.1:0-29423 GCA_034700185.1 Phthiracarus laevigatus
CTCTCTCTCTCTCTCTCTCTGCCAGCAACAATTTAATTCAGTTTCACGTTCTGCTAAAATACTGATTTGTATTATGATTTCCTAACAATATCTAAAAATTTATTAACTATTTGATAACATCGTTTTATTGCACGAGAAATTGTGAAATAATATATAACAAGCAAAGTATACAACATAATACATATTGTGGCGAACAAAATGGACAAACTTAATCTTAAATAAATATGTATTTATTAATAAATAAATGTAAATTAAAAATACACAAATGTGCGGCCAAAATGGCGCCAACAGTTTTCTACTTAATACACAAATTAGTGCGACTGCACACTACAAAACCCTGACCAGTTATGCTATAGTTAGCCGATATTCGGCTGACTAAATATAATTTAGTTAAACGGGCGCTAAACGGTCACGCCATCTGGCGTTACATTACAATATAATATATAAACGTAATACGGTTGACTAATTGTATATTCATATTAAACATATCTATTTTTATAAACATATAGATTAGGCTTATTAGCATATTAGTCTTAATAAAATGATTTAACATTTAAGTTTAAATATCGTAGTAATAACTTTTAATACACGTTTAAATTTGGTATTTAAAAATACAATCTATTAGTGACATCTCGTGAAACAAACAATAATGAAACTAATTTTAAAAGTTTTTTCTATGATATATCTATTATTTAAATCATTATTTTTGGATTTTGTTGGATGAAAACGTAATTTTGATAAAATAATTAAATAAGTGATGCCATTAATTAAATCAATTCACAAAACCCCGAATCAATTGGTTGAGTCAATACAACGGTTATTAACAATCATAAACAATGACACCAATCATAAACCAAAAGCGCAAAAACGTATTTCCAATGATTTATTTATGATTCGTAATATGCTGTACGGAACCAATGATACCGAACCGCACACAGACACCCAATTAACCGAACTATCGAACCGTATTTACGACACAAATTTATTGCTACGATTAGTTAATAGTTTAGATCGCATTGAATTCGAGGCGAAAAAACTGGTGACAATGATATTCAATAAACTGATTCGCCGACAGATCGGCACGTATTCACCAACAGTCGAATACGTGTGCCAAAGACCAGAAATATTGATTAAATTACTTAATGGTTACCGTAACGGAAACATTGCGCTCAATTGTGGTTCAATGATCAGGGAATGTATTTGTTACGAACGATTGGCCAAAATTATATTCCAATCGAAACGATGTTACAGATTATTCATTTACGTTGAATTGCGTGCGTTTGACATCGCTATCGACGCTTTCAATACGTTAAAACTGTTGCTAACCACACATAAAACTTTGGTTAAACTATATTTGAACGCCAATTATGAAAGGTTTTTCGCTTCGTATCGATATCTACTCAATTCGAAGAATTACGTGGTAAAACGTCAATCAATGAAATTGTTGGGAGAATTACTCGTATGGCGACATAACTTGCAAACAATGATTCGCTATGTTAATAGTGTCGATAATCTAAAGCAAATCATGTCATTATTAAACACCGAAAACTGGTTCATTCAAATCGAAACGTTTCACGTGTTTAAGCTGTTTGTGGCGAATCCGCATAAACCACAACCTATTCAACGTATATTTAGCCAAAATCGATCGAAATTAGTGTCGTTTCTCAATGAGTTTCACGCAAATATAGAAAACGATAAACAGTTTGATAAGGAATTGGATCGCATTATTAAAATTATAGAATCCATAGTTTTGTAGTATAATAATATTAATTTCTGTTTTGATGTTAAACGAAAAATAGTACTGTTATAAAATATTTTTATATTTGAAATAATTATTTAGAATAAATATTTTCACTAAATATTAAACTTTGTGTATACTCTACACATAAAGTTAAAGTTTGATGTTTAGTGCCATTCATCCGTCATTTATAGAGTCAAAATAATACCATTACTACCGCTATAAATAGCATTAATAAATGATCAAAATAGCATTTATATTTGTTAAAAATGACTTAGAGATTAAAGTATAATGTCTTTATATAAACATTTTTCTTAATTTTTCATAGTTTATTTTAATAAGAATATTTCGAGGGGTATTGGTATGGGAAACCATTTTAGAATCCAATGTGTAATGTCTAACCACTAGAGTTTAGGGTGATTATACGGAACTGAGGGATATTTCTAGTTGTTATGATTATATTTATTGTGACCATAATTAAATATAATAATTCCAGCAATAGTTTAGTAACCTTTATTCAAAACAGGTTTACAATAACAATAAATATATTGTTTTAATTTTTGTGGAAAAATCGAATGTTTAAAATTAAATGATTAATTATAGAATTTGGTGAAGTTAAACTGCGATTAAAAACTGTTAATAAATTAAAATCTACGAAATCTGTTTTTTAATATTAAAAACAAAATTTGAATTACAAAATTTTATCGACATTGACTATATCTGTATATAAGTATTTGTTTGGGAGAAAACTTTCAAATAGATTTTATAATTTGGGCACATTTAAATTATTGATTAAATTGTTAATTTATCTAATAACGATTCGGCTCTAACAACTTCAAAATCGGCGGGTAATATTCCAGTTATCGGGCGAGCATTTTGGTCCAATTGTAAGGGCAGACCGGCAGCAGCTGGAGCTGTGAACTGTTGTTGTTGTTGTTGTTGTTGTTGAGGCTCGAATGCTACTGGAGCTGTTTGAGGTATTGGCTGTTGGGACTCTGGTTGCGCTTGGATTGGCTGAACCGGTCGGCAATTTTGTGCAGCAGTTCTCTGCGCATCTTCTATTTTTCGGTTGGCTTCTCGAACCAATAGTGCATCGCGTTCGATATCGCTGCTACCATCTGGTACTCTGCATGATGTCGTAGGTCCAACTTGACATTGTTTGGCGTTTCTTTCAGCTTCTTCTATGGCTCGGGCTGTTTCTTGAACCAGAATAAGATCCCTTTCAATAGCACTACTACCATCAGGAACCGTTTCTGTACTTCGCGGTGCACTTTTTAACGCTTCCTCTACTAGTCTATTCGACTCTTGAACCAGCAGAATATCTCTTTCAATACCACTCGAACCATCAGGCACTGACTCTTTGCAAGATAAAGGAGAAGAAACTTGAACAGGTGCTGCTGACTGCGGACTTTGCGCACCATTTCTTTCCGCATCTGCTAATAACCTATTTGTCTGCTCTATTATCTGCAGATCGTGTTCGATAGCACTGCTTCCATCTGGCGTTAGATCTGGATTATATTGGAGCGGTGATGATGCGGCGGACTCTTGAGATTTACTTGCTTCAGCAATTAGTCGGTTTGATTCTTGCACTATACGTATATCCCTTTCTATTGGAGATTCGTTTGACGGTTGCGTTTGAGAAGCCATCTCTATTTGTTTATTCCATTCCTGTTGAATAGCAATATCTCTTTCAACACCATTTTGAGTGACTTGTTCTGGTGGCGCCATTCCTCCAAAAGTATCAGGCGGTGGTAGCGCTTGCTGTGGCGCCAGTGATGGCGGAAGCAATTGTTGAGGTGCGGGTAGAAGTCCTTGCGGCAGAAGTCCTGATTGTTCCTGGTCTTCATCATCTAAAAAAAAGTGCGTGAATTTTAATAAGTAACAAAAAAAACATTTTTCAATCATTATTTACCCATATTTCTTGATGAACCCATTTTGTTCACGTTTATGACATAAGATTGGCCAACATTTCGATTGAAACTGTTAGAGTTTCCGCCTCTGATCTCCTGTTTTGTTTTCACTATTACGTTTTGGTTAGATTTAACTGGTCGTAAATTTTGTAAAATTATCACAGTTAAACCTAAAATGAACAATAAATTCATTTTTGTTAAGAACTATAAACTAAATTTCGTGGTTATTAAAAACTAGAGTGGATTATTGAATATGCATTCGTGGCAACAGTTGCAGGAATTGAATTACTTTTGACGTTCGCAACTATGATTTTATTTAATACTAGAGTTAATTAAAACGATGTAAAAGCAATTTTGTTGCACAGTAATAGTGTTTGCCACGAATGCATTATTAAAATCTGTTTTTCAAATTTAAAAACAAATTTAGTTAACTATTCTTGGATTTAGTTTCTTTTATGACTATGAAGCTAACAATTACTTTTCTTATAACTGGTGTTGTACTACAAAGTCTGTTTGGTCAGACAGTAAAAGCAGGTAATGCTAATTGTTTATATTAAAATATTGGGCATCTTAATTATATCGCCAATGTTAACAGATTCTGGTGGTAATAGTTTTCTCTCTTGGTATTCAATAAAATTTTAAAATTAGAGGAGTTTATTGAACTGCATAAATGAATATAATTTGGAATATTTTATATTTCGTATAAAAAAATTAGGTTTATATGTTTTGCATTTGTTATAATTAGAGAGTCAAAATAATAGCATTAATATCATATAAAAATATCACTATAAATTTGCATTAATAAATGACAAAATAGCATTTATAATTTTTTAAAATTACTTAAATTTAAAGTATAATGTCTTTTTCTTCATATTAACATGTTAAAATCTTCCTCAGTTTATTTTATTAAGAAATTATGTTGTAAGTAATTTTTGTGATATAAAATATTTTTAGTTTATAATTATAAATGGCCAGAATTATGTCTTAACTTCAATATAACGTTATATTGTTCTAGAAGAGAATAAGTTCCACAAACTACAAGCTATTATAACCATATGCTGGGTAACCACAAACAATTTCCATTATTAGCGAGTTTAAAACTAATTGCTAATGATTACTATTTTGGGAATGCTAAGCAATTATTTTTAATTGTCAACAAATAAACCTTAATTTAAATGCTTTAAATAATGTGAAAGTTATTATATAGAAATAGTTTATACCATAGAATGATAACAAGTGTCTCCAAAATGTCTGTAATGTAAAATAATAAAAAGGAATGATTAGTTATGAAACTAATATTAATGTAAAGCTGTTAACGGGTCGGTTAATCAGTCCGATTTACCCCCACGGGGTGCTTAGTTCGGTTCGTTTTAGATTTTTCAAAAAAAAATCGGTTCGGTTCAGGTTGAATAGTCTTTTGAAATAAAACCAGTTATTATACCGATAACATGATTAAGGCCTTGAAAATAGTTAATTAACGATTTGTTAAAACCATTGAAAAACTTAATGGTAACTATTGTAAAGTTGTTATATAACTTAGATAATGCAAAAAAAATGTTAATTTTAATTGACGATTTTAAAAATAACTAACGATTTTATTTATATCTAGCGATCTCAATTTTATTTAAAATTAGGTAAAATTATCGATAAACTTTTGGGTGCCGTTCTCTCGCTTTAACAATACGCTAGCCTTTTCTGTGTATTTTTTTGTGTAATGTATTTTTATGAATATTAAAATTTTCGAAGTCTTTCTTAGTTTATTTTACTAAAAAAAGTTGTTACGTTTTGTTGGTGCTTTTAAAAAAACTAGGTGAAGGATTTAAAAAACTAATCAGATTTAAACGATAATATTTCGGTTTCGGGAAAAATAGCATATAGCTTTTATAGCATTTATCAATAAAAATAGCAGTTAGGTAATATCATATAGAAATGGAGCTAAAACGACACCAAACTACGTAATTCGTGCACATATAACATTAATATGCCGCTAATTTATGAAATGAAAAAGTAGAAAATGTACTTTTGGAATCTCTAGTTATAATGTAAAAGTTTTATTTCCACAATATTTGTTATTGAGTTTCATGAATTTGATGCCAAGTACATAAAAATTAGTCACTATTTTCAATGGATAATAATAAAACGATTAATTATTGTTATTAATAAAAATAGGTGAACAGCCACAACCACAGCCACCTCAACCTGAAGTATGCGAGAATCCTAATCTGCAGGCTCAAGCACCAGCACCAATTCCATCACAAGGACCTTTGCCATCAGCAATAGAAGCACAAGCACCAGTGCCTGCGCCAGCCAGACAACCACATTATGGTCATAGTGTATAAGTATTATTTTTAACTCACTTTCTTGAAAAGAGAGCGAGCTTATGGATTTGACAATATTTGTCAGTCTTTCAGTCCCGGTGTCCGCACTAGCTCGATCATCGAATGTAGCACGTATTTTTATATTCGTTTATTTTGACATATTGGAAAACTTTAGATCAAATATTAATGTATTTCTTAAATAAACTTATTAGCTTAGATAAAACTATAAAAAGTGAGCTCTCGTTTTTATATTGTTTTGACTAAATTTTCTTTAACAGTAATTCTAATCGCATGTAAATGAGAATTGTTTTAATTATCTTTATTTAAAATTTCAAAATTTTCACAACTTTTTTAAATTCATTATAAAACTCTTACAAGTAAATTACTTGATTCTAATTATCAGATTAACAGAAAACAAGAATGACATTAGTAATACGCTCACTTTGATTCTAATTCTTTATTAAATATTTCAGTTATGTGCAATTGTTGTTTAAATTTATAGCATTTGAATTTATTACATTGTTGTCAAACAAAATATACGCCGAACTAAAAATTACATAAAATTTGAAAAAAGTTGAAAAAATTTAATAAAGTTGATAAAATTGAAAAAAATTGAAAAAATGAAGGCTCCTATAATTAAAAAAAAAGCCTCATATAAAAAGTCTACGCACAGTCACACGAATCCCAAATCCAATAGCAGACTTTTACAAAGTGAGCTAAAATTCTCTGTTTTACTTACTCTTGCATCCACCGTTATATAGCATAGCAATAGACTGCATGTTTTGCTATGTTAAATGCTTAATAATGGCTGCGCACAACACTAAACTTAAACATAATAATACATTGAAAATAACGCATTATATATAAATACTATACAGACAAATATTTTAGGCTTCTTTTGGCTAATCTTATAAATTATTTATTAAGTAAATTTGTATTTAATATTTTAAGTAAATACAATTATAGTAAAATTAAATAGTTTTAAAGTAAGTGTATAACTAGGTGTCACTACTGGAGGTGTATGCACAAGTAAGCAAAACCAAAATCAATATTCTCTGTTAAAGCTCTGCGAAAAGATTACTGACGAATAGTATGGAAATTGCGTTCACAAAGTATAGTTATACAAACTTATTACTTTCCTGAGTTCGTTTGTAACTAAAATATGAATCTATTGTGCTGTGTTAGTGTCGTGATTATAAGTATTAGTATAATTATCGTGTCTTTATAATCATCTGATTACATCATCAAATAGTTAAAAATTAATAATTAGGATAACTGGTAAGTTATCAATTTATTTATTTCATTTTAATATTATAAATATTGCAGTTTATAAATTTATATTATGCACAATTTTAATAAATATAAAGCGCATAAGCAAATTATCAAAAATAAAATATAATTCTAAACATATTATACTTATTTTTTCATACTTGAATTTTTTTATCGCGAAAAAGTCATCTTCAGTTTGGTTGAGTGTTGACTGTTGTTATATAAAAACTTTAGAATAGTTATCAATAAGTTTTTCAATGGTTTTAACAATTATTAATTAACAATTTTCAAGGCCTTAACCAAGACTGACGAATAAATAAAAATATTTAGTAGAATAATTATTTAAATATAATTATTAATATCTGTTGTGAGTTAACAATGCTCAAAAGTTAACAATCCGTATACTACTTGCAACAATAAAAAATCAAATATTGATTTTTAAATTGCACGCGATTTTTGAATCTCCATTATAAACTGTATTTACAAATCTATGCATATTTCCATTTGTTTTTGTTTATAATTATCACATAAAATGCCAAAAAATAATAGTACATCAGTAGACATAGAAGCAGCAAAGCTGTGTCGCATATGCTTAAAACGATCGAATAAAAAAGATGACCCATCGATAATAACACCGTGCAATTGTAGCGCACCTTTCAATTACGCTCACAAACAATGCCTTAACCACCATTTAGAGACAACGCAGCACGAGTACTGCGATATCTGCCGATTTAAGTACATAATGTCCAAACGCCAGCAATCCATATGCAAATGGTTCAGCGATGTGGCGCACGACGAACGCCTAGAGCTCTACCTATTAATAATTGCCACGATTTTAATATTTTGGATTTGTGTGATTGCGGTAATCGCTTGTTTCGGCGCAAAAGGCAAACTTCACGTCGCCTTCATTTATCTATTAATCTCGATCACTATACTAATTGTGTTGCTGTTGGTGATCATTTGGATCATATTTACCATAACAGCTTTGAAAGATTATAATAAGTGGACAGAGAATAATTTTAAGATATCGGTTGAACAGAATCCGAACTATAATCCGCCTCAACATTCGCGATCGCCGTCACATTCGCCGGTCAAAGCGTCAGGACTGCATCAACAATCATCGCCACCTCTTTCCTCAAACTAAACTAATTTCTAAATTAAATTGATTTAATAGCTTTTTTTTATAAATAAATAATTATTTTCTATTGCAACTAAATAGAAAATTGGTGTATGAAGATTTATTGCTACTCATTTTGCCAGTGATTTCCGAGTATCGCATAGTTTACACTGAAATCTAGCTATTTTTGTTGATAATCAAAACACCACTCGAAGCTGTTTACGCAACTAAAGAATGTATTTTAGCCAACGTTTACACAGCACTCTCTGACACCTTTAAAATACCGTAACTAAAAGTTAGTTTATAATATACAACATAAAAAAATCAATGGGTATTGTGTTGTGCGTGTGTGTGAGAGAGAGAGTGAGTGAAATAACTAGAGATAACGAGTCATCAAATAAAAACAGGGAAAAGAAAACAATAAAAAAACTGCGAACGAACGAATGTATGAATGAATGAATAAAAGGAAAACATCTAAATGCCTATAACCAGATGGTTCCTAAAACAAATGTGTTCTCGGGAATAACGAAAACGCGTTAAAGAAATACGGAGAGAGCGAGAAAAAAATAGTTCAATTAACTTTTGCCGCTGAGTCATGAAATTATCATAATTGAAAAATCTCTTGACATTAGCGCTGTCTTTTTTCATTTAGTATAAGTTTACAAATCATTCACTGTTTCCCTGCTATACATACAAACTCAATTTGTATTTGCCGTACTCTCGAATAAATGCTTTAATTAATGTATTGTATTCAAATTCGTGTATAAAGAGCTGTGAATTAGAATTTTTTGTAGACAATAATCTACGCTAATATACTAACTTAATTAGCGATACATAACGGGTGCGAATTAGAGAATTTGTAATCAAATAATAAGAGAAAATGATAATTTAATAAATGTTTTTTTGTCGAATTTAAAATCCATAATAATTTATGACGAGTTTTTGGATGTCTGATAACAGTTCTTTACTTTTGTAATCACCTGTGACTTTCAAATTAATAACTGCGCGAAATAATTATTGTTGTCTAATAAATCAAACATACTTCCCATATTAAGCTTATTTTTTAAACCACGCAAACAGCCAGAAAAAATTTGATGAGATTATATTTTTTTAAAAATAATATTAGTAATATATGTATGCAGTATTATTATACATCGCTTCACTCTTTGCGGAATATTTTATGAAAAAATGTTTCGACTTAACTTTAAGCCTAAGTTCACATTTTAAGCTGTATTGATATTATTTCTTAATTTATTTATCGAAAAACTATCACACAAATACGGATATGTAGTGAAAATATTATAACGAATAACTGAGCGAAAAAGTTTTGCATATTACACAAAACTTTATTTCGCATTTAAAGCACGAATATTACGCTTCATTAATTTTAATTGAAATAAAAAAACTTTTTTCGCTAAACAAATATTTCATACGCGTAATATAATTTATTGAAAAATGCAAACAGTCGTATGAGGAATTAATTTTATATAAATATTTTTAGTTACTGTAAGCCTTAAATATATATATATATATAACTTACGATGACTATTTCAATTCGTCACGTAATCTATATAATTTAGACTATTATTTCCATTTGAACTCTATTTTCAATACTTATCAAAAAAGTATTTCTGTTTTACATTTGTTTCCCATTTACTAAATTATCAAGAAATTATTTTTTGGCGCAAATAAAAAACATAAATCATTCGTCAAACACAATTATTAAATTGGGTATCATCTATCTATACAGTAATTGTAATGAAAAACTGAATGATGGCAAAAACATAAACTGTCTAAAATGATTCTCATTAAAACCATGTTTTAATACATTAAAATTACTGTGTAAATTACGCCATGAAGTTTTCGAAACAAAACGTAAGAACAAGACATTTGAGGCGAACGCGAAATTGGATCACGAAGTCTGAAAGCATTGGCGGATAAGAATGTAATCACCTAATAATCATTGGTAGTAAATAGGAAATCATAAAACAAGAACATAGTAGTTAACGTAATAATGTCGTCAGTCATTGTCGTCATATTTTTTGATAAATGAAGATTTGTGGCAAATAATAACTATAAAACTAAAGAAAGTTGCAGCAAAAAAACCGAAGTTGATGTGAAAGAAAAGAACAAGATTGAAAACCAAAAATTAAGCTTATTTTGTTTTTTTTTGTCGCTCATTAATTATAATTTCTCGCAAATTATTATTTGCCTTACATTTTTGAATTATTCAAATATTTGATTATATACTAACATAAAATTCCACGATTTTTATCAAAATAATGTGTTGGAATAAAGCGAAGAACAATCTCCCATTTAAATAAATAACTACGAACTTGTTTCCATGTCGATGATATACTGCAGCATAATATTTATAAATAAACGAAAATGAAAAACAAAAATCGCATGATTTCGCAAATGGCATGATATGACAAAAATAATTTCTCTAAATGGAGACAACATTCAGATAACTGCCTGCACTAAATCTCTAGATATGACAAACTCTAGCAGTATATCATAGGCGATCATCACAATAATGAAGAGGTCGACAATAACCGTTACCTAGTGATGATAATGCGTGCTATCGTGTGCTACCATAGTCCTTATAGACCAGATAAAAGAGTCAAAACAAAGAATTGCGACAAAATTCTTTGTTCCGACTACTTATGAGTGGATAAATTCTTCATCACAACCTTTGATGATACGGAGATTATGCGAGGTTTTTATATTTTTCATAGATTACACGAAACAAACATAATCGATGCCATCAAACATGTGTCGGTTATTATGAGAGTAAGAGTTTCTAAAGATGTCTCAAACAGCGATGACGTGTTCGGCGATGTATAAAGTTTTTGGCATCAAAGAGAGCAGAATTATGGCGATATAAAGCGTAGACCATAAAAACAATAACAAGCCAGTGATTAAGAGGCTGTGGAACGATGGCTATGGATATTCTTAGCATAAGATAACATAAACGCATTCTCAGTTAATTATGGATGTAGTAATTTAGAAATAAAGCCCAAACAAAGCAAACCTCTATTAATCATTAGTGGTTCTGCTGATTCGTAAACCCAATATAGAGCATTCCAGTTTTGTTTAACAATAAACCCAATTATCGACAAAATAATTTATATCGCGTAACCACTTTCAAAATATTTGGCAATATTACTACTATTATCAATTACGACCAGTTTATTTGAAATTATCGTGTTTAACATAAGTGATTAATTTTTGTTGTAGTTCTTGGTTAAAATTTGATTAAAATTTGTGAGTATACTTTGTTTCATAAGTGGATAACGAGTTTAGTAAATTGAATTAATTTTAACTTTTATGATTCGAAACTCGTGCGCATATATTCTTTATCGAATATTCTATTCCCTGCTTTTGAGAGTTAATATGTATACGAAATAAGATAAAAAATCAAGTACTTTTTATATACAATAACAAAGTTAAAATTTTTTACTTTTTTATGTAAGTTTATTAAGCTTATGCCATCGGTGTATTAAGTTTTCTACTTTGAAAACTAAATCTTTTTATTACTTATCTGTTTTCTTCACATTCTTCACTTTTTTTCAAGCAAACGCCGAAAGTTAAATATGCTATTATTGTTACGGGCCAGAGCCTGTCACAATCACGAAAATACTCACAACTGAATTAAATGACTTTTAATTTAAATGATTTTATTAAAAAATAAAGTATTATGTATTACATTAAAGAGATTTCGTCGACGTGGTATAGCATTCATTAGTGTATAAAAAACTTGAATACTTTAAAATAAGGGAGTAATTTACATTTATTCATAATATGTCAATTACTAAATGTTAATGTTTTAAATAAACTCTGATTTAACTTGAAATGAACTCACGTCCCCAAGTGTTTTATTGAATCGATGTGGAAATTTTTGTTGAAGAGGAATTGCGTTCTTTGATTAAAAGTGTGAATTTTATTTTAATTATTTGAATAATTTTTCAAACATGCTTATATTTTCTTAAAGAATTTTTTATTTACTTTAAAAAGATTGCCATAAGTTATTAATATTTTTATGGCATCATTTTAGGTACAATAATACTTACAAATATAAGGTTTGGGTAATCGATATTTTCGTTTTATCAAAACGAATATTTAAAAATGTTGGTAAAAAATTTTTCTATTCAAAATTGTTTAAATTTCTAATCTATTTCGTTGTAAATTCATCGAACGAACTCCAAAAGAATTTCGTTTATTTATTCGAAGAGAATTTTGTGTAAAATAATCTACAAATTTGCAACGAAATTTATTAACGTTTTTCTCGACGAATTTACGACTACACGCGTATTGAAAGAATTTGATATAATCATTCGCAAAATTTGTGACGATAATATCTCCGCGATCCGAAATCAGTTTCCTTACTTTAATCACAGATTAGGCGTTTGCGCGGCGATAATGCATTTTCATATATCTCGAGTTTAATATCAACATAATAAGCTGCTCTATCATTATTTTGCTGACGAGTATACGTACTCGTGTGCAACAGTTATTGCTTTTTTGCGACACCCGCTAAGTAGAGCATATCGCTGTCGATATTAGCATTTACTTTTAAGAATACTTTGCGCGAAACTTTTTTCTTGCATATATATATATAATACCAATGTATATAAATAAGTCTTTTCCCTATTGTTTGCGAATGCAGTCGGCATAATCTGTGGGAATAACTAGAAAAGATGATAAAATCACTTCTTTATAGTATTTTATGGTTCAATAGCATTTAGAACAAAGAAAAATGCATCACCTTTTTTCAAACAGGCTATTTTTGGTTTTTAAATGTTTCGATTTATATTTGAAAATTTCGATTTAAAAATAGAAAATTTATGTAAAATTATTATAATATTTTGTTAAAAAAGGGAAAACTTCATAGCCATAAAATAGCGGATTAATAAATGATAGTTACAAACACGAAATTTTAATACCTTTGGTTCATTGTCAGCGTTTAGAAAATAGGATTCAAGATTGAAACTGTCGGCCAAATAATAAATGTGAAGTTTAGTCTATTGCGGTCATTGCTCTATTCATTTGTGTTTGTGTAGTGCTTTTGAGGCAAACTGATTAAATGTAGCGAATATATCCGTAAAAGCGTACGAATAAAAACTAGATCGATCGCCCGAAAAGCTCATATTTTATAATACAGAACTCATAAATTTTTTGAGCTCATAAAAATAATAAAAACTAAAATAATGACTTGCAAAGTCATTGAAGCTATTAAATGCATTATATATTTTGTAATACGTTTTATAGCGTAAAGAATTACATTTCGCACGGAAAACCTTTTCGCTACTAATTTTAAGGGCAATTTATGGTTGAAAGAAAATATACATTACTTGTTCAAAATTTTTATTCTTCTTATTCTATAAATAGCGTGCGTGGAAAAATTTTATTATATAATTCGGTCGAGAGAAAAGAGTTTTCCGACAATTGCTTACGCCATTTGATTTAATTTGGTTTTAATAATAATAATAATACAGTTGGTAAAAGTAGCAGAAAGAATCGAACGGCGTAATAGTGAAACGAAAAATAAAAATACCATTTAATTCTTAAGCCATTGATGCATTATTTTATTGAAATAGCATTTAGGCGTACCATTCGGAGGCATAGTTGCGAAAAAGCAGCGCCGCTTACACTTAACAGAGAAACTTTATTTTCTCGCAATTCCTTAGACATTCTTTTTGGCCAAATTTAGTCACTACGTTAACCAAATGCACATCTTTTTCGTTCATCTTTACTCTTGAAAAAGAGCTGCTTCTGCTGCTCGCCAATGCCTGAGCGTAACGGAGCGAATAAATAAATGCACCATTGCTACATTATTAGCGTCACTCAAACATGCCTTCACTCTACTCCGTTCGAGAGAGAGGGCATGGAGAGAGAAAGAGAGAGAGAGAGAGAAGTGTCAAGTTTGCCGCAGCACTTAGCATTGGAACCATCAATTGCTCTCTAATGCATCTTTATAGTAAGTGACAATATGATATGACGAGTTTGATGTCTCTTTTTTTCCGTTGCGTTCGCAATAGTAAATGTGTATTAGTTAAATTGAATGGCCAACCAATGAATAGTGTGTGGCATCGTGTATATGGCTTTTGTGTGTCGATTATTTATTTGAATATATGCCGGCTTTTTAGTAGTATATTATGCCATATTTTATTATGGAATGCATTGTATATTTGCGTGTCGTGTTGTGTGAGTATGAGTGTATATATGTTTTGTATTTCTCTATGTCTACAGTATATTTGTAATATACGAGTGTATACTCTAGAATAATCCAATAAATTTTAGTTTGATATATAATAAAATAGATGCTTAAATATAATTTGCATATCTAAACAATTTTTTAAAAAAGTTTAAGATACTTTTATTGAAGTTCATAAAGTGAGCGCATATAATATATATATATATATGTATGAGCATAGATATAAGTAAATGATAGAAGTAACTATCGGGTGTAGTAATTGTTAACTTTTATTCGCCTCGTGAGAAATAGCGCCGATATTCACCAACAATAGTAATGATTATGTATCTGATAAAATGGCTATTGGCTATATTCGTAATCTATTTCGGTTTACTTCCACACTGTTATGCGTATAATGAGATAATTCTATATATAATTTGCATTATAAGATTTAGCATCGGTTTTGTGCCCGAAAAACATTGCAACACATTTCCTTTTCGATGTCAAATCACTTATCATAATATAATAATAATAATAGTTTTTAGGGAGAAAATGTAATTTGCTCTAATTTCGCATTATATAAATCTGACGTTTCAGACTTCAATTGAGCGAATATTCTCTAAATTGACGGCTTATATGTTTCTACACGATATCTACACATCCAATTAGACAAATTTTTAATTTAGAATTTGTAACAATTAATGCAATTTTTCTTCCCGGAAAGTGCCTTTTAAACCAGTATAGTTTTGTGAAATTCTCGCGCAATTTCAGTTTTGGATAATAAATGTTTAATATGTTAGTTTAAACAGCGAGTTTGCTATTTCTAATACAAATTAATTGCTCAAAACATTTTTATTAAGATAAGCACAAATTTTTATTAAATCCATAAAACTTCTAGCATTAAAACTAATAAATTTGCTCTTTTAATTTAATTTAATTTTTAAAAAATTTATGGAAAAGAACACTATTAAAAAATTAAGGAAATAAAAAAACTTATTATTTCTAAAATAATAAAATAATTTTGAACATTAAAACATATGAATATTTTTCATTTCTTTCACTAAAATATTTTCAAAAAATTTGCAAAACAATTGATTGTTTTAAAGAATGTGATAATTCTATCATAGCTTATCGAAAATTATTATTTATAAAGTTTGGGTGAAATTCCTAATTGGTTCACATTTGATTCATTTTGAATGTTACGTCTTTCTTAAAATTTCTTCAAACGTGCACAGAATATTCAATGCAAGTATACATTGAAAATAATAGCTTCATTAGAAATGCACGAAAACATTGCATTTGTGAACATTACACACGCAATAAAATGTCTAATTTTTGTTAATATTTATGAAAATTAAACAGTGCTTAGCGTTACAAATGCGAAAAAGATTTGTCAAAAGTTAAATAATTTATAACACTATGTATTTTAAATTTAAATTTTGGATACTTTTATGGAAATCCGTCTAAAATTGTATTATACAAATCACCCGTTTAGTATTCTATACGCTTATTTTCGTTTACACTTTCCATACTAAACAAACCCAAATTTTTCAATCAATAATTTTTCAATTTTTACATTTTTTAATTAAGTTGCATAGCTTTTCAATCATGCGAACGATTATTATTATTATTATTTCGCATTGCTTTTACGATACAATCGATTACATTACCCAAACACTTTTCGTTCCTTATTTTAAAAAATTATTTTAGCCTCAAGCCATTACATCTCAATTTTATGTCTATCCGCGCATTCTTTCGCATCACACACAACCCATAGTCATATTTCGATTCAATAATAAAACCGTTAGAGCTTTATGTATGCTTTTTATTTAAGCGATTCATAAAATTTAAGCAATTATGTAAATATATATATATTACTTTTTTTGTTACATTATTCAGCGTTTAGAACCATTGAATAATTCGAAACACAATAAATTTAGCGGCAATACTTACTTGTTAGTAAGGATGCTCTTACTGTATGCGTTGACGACAGAAAAATTTAATTTTTTTAAAAATAGTAAAAATTTGCATTTATATCATTCCATTGCCAAAACTTGTAAATTAGATAAGTTAAAGCGATGAATAAGTACAGATGAACAATTGTAAAATCTTGTAGTTATTGTGCAATTTCGCTGCGCAAACTTTTTTTTGTTGATTTTTTTGATTTTTAAATGTAAAAAATTTAAAATTTTTTATTTGATTTAAATTTAACTTTTTTCATTTAAGCATTCAATATTTTTAAGTTTTTAATTTAACAATTTGTAACGAACCGCATAAAAACCGTTTACTATTGATAAATAAAATTACATTAATTAAAGATCAAAGAATAATAATAAAATTTATAAATTTTATTCCGAATAATGTTTATCTCTTTAAGCGACGCGATAAAAGATACTGTGATCTTAAGGTTGCATCCTCTAGAATACAGACCGTATTCATATCCTTTGCTTTCTGAATGCGAAAACTGTCGGCAAAATTTATTAAACTAAATTATTAATACTATACAGTTTGAATTTTTTTTGGCAGATTTTTGAGCGAATCGTATGTAATTTGTTTTGATATTTTTCAAAATTAAAGGCTTTTTTGTTACTGTAGTTCTGAATTTAACATTACAGTAAACCCATCAAAAGATCAGTTTTATTTTTAATAAAAACTGCAAGAAAAGCAAATAATTGGTTTATTTTCAATTCACGTCACAATCAAATAAATTTTTAATTTTTTGAAATAACTTTAAAGATTTCAGTTTCATTTCTGCCGAAATAGACGAATAATCTCATTAATCACAGGGAATTCTGAACGTAAAAAAATAAAATAATTTAACGTTACTCGTGTTACGAACAAAAAAACTAATAGAAACATAAAAAAAATATAAACGATTATAAAACTAACTAAAAACGCTATGACCATAAGCTAAAGAAATAAATCATCTATCAATTTGAAGTTAAATACTATCGTATTTGAGTTGAAAAAATTGGGTAAAATATTTTCGTTGATCGGTCTATGCTTAAAAAAACAGTACAGATTCAACACCAGTTTATTCTCTCACATTGCGAACAGTCGTTATTAATCCATCATAGCTTACATGGCTGTATAACCTTTAGCTTAGAGCTTACATGTAAGAATTTCTTTATACAAAGCATTAATAGTATTTTGTTGGGCTTTAAACTGTAACAATGATCAATAGTAAGTATCACCAAAACTTCTAAACTTTTAAAAACTTAATTTTGACACTAACCACTGGTTAAACTATCATCCAATTCTTTGAACATGCCTTAGGATTATATCAATAAATATATTGACGTAAGTTTACATCATATCAATATGTCTGGATCCCCAAACAAACACTAAATATATTTACAGATTTCAATAATTCATTGATGTTATTGGATAGACCGCCTTAATGCTCATTTTCCCATTTGAATTACAACAAAAATTGCAGCCTCTCTCTCTCTCTCCCCCTCTCTCTACGCCGCCACCACTACTTTACCCATTCTTCTAACTCACAGATACGCACACAACAATTTTCCCTTACATTTACAAAGTTTGCCACTCGAGCCAAAAAACAATTATTGGATCTTTTTCTTTTTACTTCTCTCTGTTTTTATTCGTTTTTCTGCCGATAAGCTCAATATTTCTTTTTTTTGTATAGCTTTCTAATAAAGCGTTGATTCACTGTCGCTGCTTAAGTGCAATTCAAGTTAAGTTGAAAATTTTAACTTGAATGCACAATATAATTCTCTTTGTTCAAATTCAGGCTCAAGAATGTCCCTATAATATTGCAAACCCATATTTCTCTTCTGCTGCCTTTTTATATGCAAAGTTGTCGCCATTATTTGCACTTTTATATATATTTATTTATATACGCGCACTGCAAACGAAAAATATGCGGAAAAAAGAGCTTTTTTAACAGTAGCTCATGATTCCAACCGAAACACATTCTTATGTATGTATGCATTTGAAACAGAAGCGAAATTTTGTTGTATGTAAAAATGTTTTTAAGCTTAGTTTTATTTCAGAAAAACATAAACATTAAACTTTTTTTTTGTTTGGCTTCTCTTTTCTGGAAAAATTTATCAGAGGTGATGTTTTTAAACATTATTTTGATTTAATGGCAAAAAATACTTATAAGTGAATGAAGCCATCTCTCTCTCTCTCTCTCTCTCTCTCTCTCGCACACATAATTTTGGGGCCAATACATGAAATTCATTGGCGATTTGTTTTGGTTAAAATTGATTTACTGCAACAACTGAGAGATGTAGTGATGTGCTGCACCACTAGACGTGACATAATTTTAATGCACCGAAAATGGTTGTGGACTTGAATCGCAATGCATTCCAATTTGCACTTGATTTCTACTAAAGTTTCATTATATTTAAGTGCTGGTCTGTATATGACTGAAACAATTACATTATATCGGAAAACAAGCACATAAATATCTGTACCCATTACTCCCAAAATGCTTTCATTAACTATTAAGTAAAACTAAATATATTTTTAATGATAATAATCAGAATTTTTTATACGCTATATAAAAACAAATATTATACTTATTTTTTCATACTTGAATTTTTTTATAGCAAAAAAGTCATCTTCAGTTTGGTTGAGTGTTTGTTGACTGTTGTTGACTTAACATTTTGATTGAGTGTTTGAATTTTTAAAAAAGTAGATTGATTTTATTATCTGGCAGGATATGGTACCGAAGAAGATCTGGTCTGCCAATGGATTTGATTATAGAGTAGGATCACATTTCTATTTTGCTTTACAAATACAGTTGAAGCTAAATTGTTTAAACCACCATCAAAATCGTAGTCCAGTTTTATACATTTTAGACATTTTTACATGCTTTTTCCACGAATAATATCAACATTTTTTTGTCAGCTTAATTATTACTCTAATATTGATTCATTGATTATTTTATAAGGCTTTAAAATAAGCAAATAAATGAAAATATACGGAAAATTGTAAGAGTTAATTATACATGACTATTAAAATAACGATTTTCAATTGCAATCAAAAATATAAAAATGCATTTATGTTTATTCATGTTTGACAAAAAAATGTAATTTATGCGTAATTCGTTATAATTATATTTCATCATAAGCGCACTTGAATACGCTGCGTCTCACTCCAACATTATAAAAGCAATCATAAAGTATCTAAAGGGATGATACAACTAACTATATAATATTCTTGTTTTATTTAAATTTCAAACAAAGATGTTACCGAAAAGAGCCGATGGCTGTAATTTAATTATATTTCTAGCTGCGTTTGATATTTAATTAATTTCATAATAAAAATGATAATATAGCGTTTTAGACGTTAAAAATTGACTCATATAATCGATTCCGCGTATAATGTTTGCTCGATTGTGTTTGCTATGTTAAAGTCTTATACAAAGTTTTTTAAAATTTTTAAAACCTAATATTTTCAATGCAATACTGAATATAAACAAAAAAGCTGAAAATTTTATATGAAAGGAGATTAAATTCAATTAAATTATGCATAATATTTTCCACAATTTTTTGACTTAAGGCGCTTAAAGAGTGATTAGAAAAAAGTGCTGCTATTGAAGAAAAAAAGTATTAGATTATAGACATAAATTATATAATGCCAAAAGATTTATTACTATTATTTATTTTTGTTATAAAAAGAGCTTTTTGTTCGCACTTTATATAATATAAAATCTAAAGAAAAGACGGAAAACTTATCTCATAACTTATAACGACAAAAAAATTTCTTAAGAAACTTATGCGACTGTTGAAAAAAAATAAATGACGACTGAAATAAGTTTCGCATAGAGTAGTATTTTTTTGATTAAATGCTCGAACATATTTTGAATGTATTGTGCAAGAAAAATGCTATTTAGTGTGAAATTTGTAATGTCATTAAAAGCGCGAAAGAATCTTTAGAATTTGAGAAACATATTCTATTAAACAAAAGTGAAAAACGAGCGAAATTTTAACTAAAAGGTTTTTAAATCCAATTATCTAAAGAGTATCTTTTATATTTTATGTTTTATATCTAAATTACTAGTAACTAAATTGGTAATTAGCGTAAAACCATTCTACTCGGAAATCATATTACTCTCCATTTATAATCACGCTCCTTTCACTATAGAAATATAAAAACGAATTTTCTTAACTCAGCTTTCATAATACGAATATCCCAAATAGAAATAAAATTCCTGGTATCCCACAATCTGGGTTGAATTGCTTTAATAATTTTCCAAATTTCGTTCTGGATAAATTTAAATGGAATTTTAGAGACATTTTTTCCAAAAAAAAATTATACCTCAGAATCTTTATTGATTTATTTAGTTTATAAGGACAAAAATAAAGCCGAACATTGATCTATGAAAAACTGTATTTGAAAAAATTACAAACGTATTTATTAAGTTTAAAACATTAAAGTTTTCTTAGTTATTCATCGATGAATATATGGATCATATTCAAGTAATTCTATGATTAATAGCGGTCACGCAAACAATATCCATCATAATAGTGATCATATCAGCATTACTTAATAGAGAGACTCGCAGATGCGTTTTGTAACTTCCATTCAAATTCTCGAATATAAACTTGTTTTTATGTTTTCATAAATCATGATCGCATCGACAAAAAAATAAATGCGAAAGAAGAGTTTTTGCTGTCAAATTATGCTATAAATCAGTGAATGGGTATATAAATGATCCTTCATTTTAATAATCAAAGGCAGCTTTTTTCCCATTCAGCGAAGTGAAATATTCTAATGTGAATACATATGAAAATTTTTTTTTTGGTTTTGTTTTCCCCATAAATAAAAATAACTTATTGTCAAAACTGCATAATTACTGATTTCAAAGCCTGTGAATACAAAGATCAAGTTTAAAATTGGAATTAATATGAAATGCTTCTAATATTAATTGAAATAACAATGCAGTGTGTAATCACCAGTAAGTTTTATGCGCTTTTTCTGCACAAATTATATTATTAATTTGTAATCCATAAAAAATCAACGCAATCCGATAGTTAAAATTTTTAAAAATTAACTACTGTTTGCGTGTCGTGTTGTGTGAGTATGTGTGTATGTTTTGTATTTCTCTATGTCTACATTATATTTGTAATATACGAGTGTATACTCTAGAATAATCCGATAAATTTTAGTTTGATATATAATAAAATAGATGCTTAAATATAATTTGCATATCTAAACAATTTTTTAAAAAAGTTTAAGATACTTTTATTGAAGTTCATAAAGTGAGCGCATATAATATATATATATATATGTATGAGCATAGATATAAGTAAATGATAGAAGTAACTATCGGGTGTAGTAATTGTTAACTTTTATTCGCCTCGTGAGAAATAGCGCCGATATTCACCAACAATAGTAATGATTATGTATCTGATAAAATGGCTATTGGCTATATTCGTAATCTATTTCGGTTTACTTCCACACTGTTATGCGTATAATGAGATAATTCTATATATAATTTGCATTATAAGATTTAGCATCGGTTTTGTGCCCGAAAAACATTGCAACACATTTCCTTTTCGATGTCAAATCACTTATCATAATATAATAATAATAATAGTTTTTAGGGAGAAAATGTAATTTGCTCTAATTTCGCATTATATAAATCTGATGTTTCAGACTTCAATTGAGCGAATATTCTCTAAATTGACGGCTAGATATATGTTTCTACACGATATCTACACATCCAATTAGACAAATTTTTAATTTAGAATTAGTAACAATTAATTCAATTTTTCTTCCCGGAAAGTGCCTTTTAAACCAGTATTGTTTTGTGAAATTCTCGCTCAATTTCAGTTTTGGATAATAAATGTATAATATGTTAGTTTAAACAGTGAGTTTGCTATTTCTAATACAAATTAATTGCTCAAAACATTTTTATTAAGTTAAGCACAAATTTTTATTAAATCCATAAAACTTCTAGCATTAAAAATAATAAATTTGCTCTTTTAATTTAATTTAATTTTTTTAAATTATGTAAAGAACACTATTAAAAAATTAAGGAAATAAAAAAACTTATTATTTCATTATTTCTAAAATAATAAAATAATTTTGAACATTAAAAACAATGGCAGATTATAGTTCTAGAACTGTACAAGTAAATGCTTTCGGCTATAGCAGAGCTTGAATGCGATTTTACAATTAGTATACCGTAAATAATCATTATGTTTTTATATTAATTATTCTTATTCATGCACATTGGATAACAGATATGCAGAGTGAAGCAAACATTCATCATTTTTAACTTAACATTATCTGATTACTGTTTAGAATAACGTAATATATTCTCTCTCTCTCCCTCCCTCTCCCTCTCTCTCTATCTCCCTCTCTCTCTCTCCCTCTCTCTCTCTCTCCTCATTCTTGCAATCCGAAAATTTTGCAGTTACTTTCAATTATAAATGAAGCCATTTTCATATGTTTTGTAGAACTTAGTCATCATTATATTGATGGTGAAAATAGACGACGAAACTCTCATCGCAGTAATAGGTTTTAAAGGCAGCAAAGTGTGTGTATTTTTTAATGGCCAAGTCATTCAATATTGACAAATCTTTTAATGCAATTTCCAACAATTGCATGGTATTGAAGTAATTTTTAGCTCTAATGTGATGGAAAGTAACTTATTGTAAAAGTGCTTTTCTCTTTTATATATATCTTTTTTTTGCTCAGTTTTTTTTGTTAAAAAGTCGGTTTTGATTTTTTGCTGTTTCTTTCGTTCAAAATCTCAATGGAAAGCGTCATCTAAATTCCTTTATTTAGAGATTTCTCATAAAGAACTGTTTGTACGCTTTCGGGGAAAGATTTTCTTTCTCTCATTCGCTTTATCGTAAAAAATTCTTCATTTAATATCATTAACTTTTAGTAACAAAGAATTACAAATATAATCGTATTTAGAGAATAATAGATTCCGCTTTTTTAACAAAGGAAGAAAAAGAAGATAACTTTTTAAATATAAAGGAGAGAACTTTTTTATTTATTTATTTATTTTAAAAAATACTTTTCCACTGCGTGTTTGTGTGTGTGTCTAAAAAACGGCTTAGAATTTTACAGCAAAAATAAGAAGAAAAGTGATATTTTTTTATTCCTTTAAGGAATTACTGTGTAATACTTTCAAATAATTTAGAGCATCAAATGCAAACTAAGGATTAAGGCTTTATATTTGGTATAATGTAGTTTTTTCATCGCGCAAACTTTAATGTGCTTTAACGCCACAACTACTTCTACCACTGCGTGCGTGAAGTGTCTCTCGTATGAGAAGAGTGAAAATAAAATTAGAAAGAACTGAAAAGGACTTTTCTATTTTCATTATTTATGTTAGCATTGATTGAAGTCTATTATATATAAATTCAAAGATACTGTTATGGGTTTAGCAGTTTTTTGGACTTTTCTAGAGATAATATAATGCGCTTCGCCGTGATATACAGTATATTATAACAGTGAGAGCGAGTAAGACGAGAGAGTTTATGGAATGAAATCTTGTTATTGCGGTTCTATCGGACTTCTTAAGATTTACAGCATCCAAAGATGATATTTTTGCGATAGCAGAAATGGTTTTAACTTACCAGTTAGTGGATGCAGTATACGTCAAAAAAAGCGAGCTCTCATTTAGCAAATGTAGTCGTTGGCGCCGCAAACACTGCTAACATTGATTCCGTTGTGCGATACAGTACTCACCGAAAGAAAGAGGGAAAATATTCGTTTTCCGTATGGATTTTGGGTGGCCGTAATTCGGTGTCATTACATTATAAAATATAAACGACTTTTCTTCCTCCATTCTTTTTCTTCTTTCGTCTTTCATTTCTTTTTCGAAAGTTCTTCATCGTTTAAGTTTAGTAACTCCCATGTTATATCTGGCAATCTTTTTAGCTTACATATTATATAACGAAAGGCTGCTTTTGTAACTGAAATATGGCTAAAACGAAGCCTACTGAATGTTTAAGTAGATTTCCGAGTCGATATTTTCTATATCTCGCTATTCATTTGCTCACTGCCTGCAAAAATGACTCTCGTTTAACTGTTTACAACGCTAATATTTTCTTTTGCAAAGTTTTTCTATAAATAAGCCTTAGATTCGTTTCGTTACATGAATACGCGTTTTACTGAGTGTTAGGTGAGTGAAATAAATATATATATTTAGAACTCGATATTATATACTGCTCGTGTGTATATTCTTGTATGCAAAAATAATTTGTTAAAAATAAATTCTTTCAATACCTTTAAAATTAGTTCGAGGAAAAACTTTACAAAGAATATTACGATTAAATATTATCAATTATTATTTCTTTATGGCTTTTAGCAGATTTGTAATTATTTGATAATATTTAACTACACATCCAGTGACCTCTTAACTCACGAAATTTCTAATAACTTAATCACAAACCAAAATTAGTTAAATCAACTACACGTAAATGTAAATTAGTTAAAACAATAGGATAAACACTAATATATAAATAAACTTTATGTCATTATGAAATTGTATGTTCCCGTCTTATTATCAGTATATTTTTCTTTAAACCGAAAATAAGTAACTTTTTTCAAGAGATGCCAATTAGTCCTAAAGAACAGCGAAGAATTTGAGTTTCATAGCATTAAAACCTAAACTAAACAAGAACGACACATTCAAAGCTCACTTTCTAGTCGACATTATAGCCAACTATGCAGCGTATAGTGAAGTTTATGTATGCTGAAAATAGACGGGCGGCCAGATATGCATATATGGCAAAAAACATGAGTTTGACTTCTATTCGAGAAAGTGAGCGAACGACTAAACCACTTTTTTAATGCTAAAATGTAAGCTACCATTAATTTAATTGAGTATTGAAACGTTATTAGCCTGTGGTTTATAAAAGCGATGTTTAATGTTATTTTTCTTTTTAGATTTTGAGTATTTTCTTTTTTATTAAAATTTTGATGCGAACTATTTTACGGCAGCGTTACATATACGACAAGAAATGCGCCATAGCGTCGTCAATTAGAATATGGAATTATGCACAGCTAATTTAGAAAAACTTGAATGTTTATACCGCGATTCACTGCAAATCTTTTGAATCACATCCGGTGTAAGAAACAAGTAAAAATGTGTTAATTCTAAAATTATTGGACTGTTGTGCACTTAATTAGACCTTTTATCTTATTCATGCATTTCCTAAAGTTTGAAAACGAGTTGATTACATGTTATTACTTTACACAACACTGTAATATGCTTTCGCGAATATTTATAGCATTTAAATGAACTTTCGTACAAACTTATAGCATTAAAAACATTTCGTTTGATTCACTAGAATATAATCTATCAAATAATAAATTGTTTCGGCGAATGTTCGAAACATTTATTATAGACATTACCTGTAATAAGAAAAGTTATTACTGGCGAAACGTCGCATTACATTAACGCAAAAGAGGAACAGATCGCCAAAATAGTATCTTATTATTTATATTACTCGAATATCAATCATACAATATTTATATTGTCGTGCAATAAAACTCTCTATTCTTCATTCCATCCAATCGTCAAATGGAGAAGTTTGAAAGGAACTGTTTCCCAAATAACATTTAAGCCAAAACTTCTTTGACTCTCTATAGTATAGCGAAGTCCATCGGGAATTTATGCGCTTCGATCGCGTCCAAAGAAATGAACAAATGAACGAATGAGAGCAAACTTTTGGAAAAATTATTTTCACTGCTTTAGCACTTATGTCTGTCTGTTTGATGACTGAGAGATCTTATATAACTTTTAAGTCTTCGAGAAAATATTTTTCAATTCACTCTCTCTCTCTCTCACTCTAACTTTCTCTTATCTGTTACTGTTCAGAGTTTTGTCAAATAATGGGAAAAATTTTAATGAAGTTTTTCGGATTTAAATTAAAATTATATTGACTTTAATGTAATGCTTGCTTATAAAAGTGAGTTGTTTAATGGATAATTGAAAAATAAAATACGCGCAACGTATGGTTAAGATATTCACTGGAAAACAGTTTTGAGTTCAAAGAAATATTTAATTAAATCTAAACGACGGAACTCTACAGATATTAGATGTTAGATAATAAACAATTTACGGTTTGCTTTATTGTAAACATGTTTTCTTACTTTTCATTGTACGTAACCTATGTTTTTTTTTGGTAAACACAATGGTTAAAGTTAGCGCTAAACTATTTTAACTATGCATTATTAGTTTTACTATTATTATGTTATTAAGTATAACATTTAGCGAAAATGATGGATCGGTTTCGTTGCGCTCAATTTATCAGAAAAATTTTATTGAGTTTGCGCTTAATTATTCAGAATAATTTCAATAATAAATGATAAAAATTTGTTGGAAAAAATTAGTAAATTGGGCACACATTTACGATTCTAGAAAGCATTCATTTAACGACAAACCACATAAAGATTGATTTACACTGATATATTGGAGACAATTAGCTTTGCGTTTGTCATATATTGAGTATCTCTTTAGAGATATGCCATAAATCACAATTCTTCTCCCTTTAACGCGTTAATCAGTGTTAGAATAGCTGTATATATGTTAGTATTAAAGAATAATCTTAAAATTATCACAATTTATTCATAAATGAAAATATCAAAAGTGTGCATAAGAGAATTAATAATGTTATAATTGAAAACATTTTTATTATTACGCTGAAATAAGAACATGAATTATCCATTTTTGAGTTAATTTGCAACTTTTGTATCGATAAATTCTGTATGCTATATATATCTCACTTCTACATCCCATACAGTATACAGCACAGTCATAATCTAGTTGTAATTCGTGTTATTGACCTAAAGTTAGATGTGTTTAGAGTGCAAATAAAATGTTTTACATTAGGTTACAATCAGCTACTTTATGGCCCAAATTGTCCAATGCTATAAATATTTAGAATTGTATAATGAAGTTGGCATAAGTGATATCAAATAACATTTTATTAAGCTATTGGGTGCTATTTTTATTTGTTCAATTTATTTATACTGTGTAGTGTATTGAGTTTTACATGTCTGTCACGTTCAAAAGATTGGCGAGGTTATGATAACCGCTAGATTGTACGTTTTTTTTGCTGGAAAAATACAATTTCAAAATTAGTTTTATGGGCAAAATAACGATAAAATCAGGTTTTATTTATTCGTTATTAAAAAAATATTAATGTGATTTTTTCTGTTTACTTTTGTAATAAAAATACCATTAACTACAAATATTGAGAAAAATTCATTAAAATAACGGTTTGTTTGCGACGCAAAGCAATAGGAGTCTGAACCACTGTTTCGTGACACATCAAAAAATAAGTTCTCACTTCTTGTCGTGATTGATCAAACAGACAAAACATTAGTTAAGACTAAGTTACGACAACACAAAAAGGAATGCAAACACAGCTCCGCGTATATATTCCAGAGTCGCGTTCACTTGAACACAATTTTCGCCACTTATCCTTTCTTTAGCGCTCATTTTCACATCTCTTTCACTCACGACACACACACACACATACACACACATCACTCTCACACTCTATTTTCCTCTATCTTTTTATGTCATAAGAGTTTGATATCTTATTCACATCAATAAAGTCAACGAAAAATTCTTTCGCTGAAGTATACAACAACAAAAAATTAGTAATACAGCAAAAATATTAGATTTATGTGTAGCCCAGGAATGAAATTTCTGTCATCTAAAATTAGATCTTCAGACACAATATATATTTCGAGTTTATGTATAAACAGTAATAATATGCGATGTAACTTAGTTTAAGCTCATTATAATATAAGAAATTAGATTCTTTATTATTGTGAAATTTCACTTAATTTTAAAAACTGAATATCATGTATGAATAATAATAATAATAGCTTAATATCTCTTTGTCAAATTTAAAAAATTTAAACAATATTGATTTTACGAAAATATTTTGATAAAATACATAATCATACAGTAGTTCCATAGAAAACCAAAGCTTCGCAAAGTATACATTTTTCTGTTTAAAAACAGCTTTTATTACTTTAACAGTATTGGGATTTTGTATTTATAAAAAAAACTTATAGCAGTGGTCATTATTTGTGTCGTTTATTTTGAAAGAATTGCCAACATTTTCTCTTCTTTTTTTTGAGAAATGTGTGATGTTTTGAAAACTGAAAGATTTGTTGTCGCTCATTATAACGCTTTAGCTGTACGTTACCACTCGTTAAAATTAATCATTTCTTAAAATATATGTGATAGTTATATAACGAGAAAATGTATTTAATAATTTTCCTATAAAAATGACAATTACATAAAACGCTATGACCGCCACTAACTGTTATCTTTTCGCTGACCGAAATTCAAACATACAGCAAATATTGTTGAAAAGTCTTTTCTCTTTCGGTCGACCAGAAAAGAATTTATTACTGAATCCGAAATAAGCCCATAAATCAAATCGATTTTTTTGCTCCTAAATCCGTATTAACCCATTCTGTGAGTGGAAATCTTGTGTGTATTGGTTGTATAGGATGCGCTGTGCAGCTCACTATTCTTAGGATTACTTCAAGTGATGATATTTGCTTTGGAATGTTTTACTGATGTTTGTCTTTATCGTAAGTATTGCTTACAGTCAATATTAGGCCAAACTTAAGATAGGAAAAAAATATTAACAAAATACTGTGTGTGTGCGCAGAAAACTTATAAGGGTTTTTATTTTTTTGTCTTCATCTTTAATGACTCCAGTTTTTATTAAGTAATAAACGCAATCTCGGAGCACATTAAATGCGAACATTTCTTGTTACTAATGTGAAACATTTTTTTCTTGTGTGTCTGTTTGCTTATCTATTATTAATTCCAGCTTTTAAGTATTTTAAGTATTAAAAATATAATTCTGAAAATTCTGAAAAATCATCGTAGAAGAGAGAG
>JAQIXJ010000655.1:0-29422 GCA_034700185.1 Phthiracarus laevigatus
GAAACGTTTATTTTCAATGATTCAAATTTGGTGAGAACTATTCGTTTATATATTTGTTACAATTCTAGATTGTTATACTAAATTATATTTTTATAATGTTTATTTTATGATTACTAGATGACAATTTGGTTTATCAATTTAATGATAACAATAATCATTTCATACATATTCTTCTTAATAATCGATTGTCCATCCATGGCTATTATAAATTTATTGTTCTCAACAAAAACAAAAAGTTCTAATTAAAGCCTCAATTTGATATAATTTTCTACATTTTATTGTAAGGTTGAGAATTATTTTGTTTCCAATTTTAGTTTCTAGCCTTAAGCCAACAATGTTAGTTTGATTCCAATTTAATAAGATTTTAGAAATTTTATATTATAAGTTAGAATAAAATAGACCATTTAATGATTAATAAAATTATTTATTAAAGAATTTTAGTAAATCGTATAAAATAATAAATAAGAAGAAACAGTAAAATGAGTTAAGTAAGATGGAACTTAACTGAAGAATATGCTATCGTGTGATGGCTTAAATAACTTAACTGTGGTTAGGAGTTTTGAATGTAACCAATACATCTATGTTAAAAATATTTTACGCACTTTCCTTGATTTTCAAGAGAGAGCAAAGTCAATAGCATCTCTCAATCGATAAGATCGTGAGTATTGGGCAATGGTCTTAGTATTACTATGATTATATCAATTTTAATATTTGGTAACATATCTACAGCTTTCTCAGCACTAAAATACATACGTTCATAGAGACATCCAATCCATACTGTTGTTAGGAGCAATTAAAAGGCTTCAGAAGTCTTTTAAGAGCCAGTGAACTCAAAAAGTAATCATTAAATATAGGGTCAGAAATTTAAATGTCATAATATCGATATCATAATTTAGAAGCATATAAGTTTTATATAATCTCGATTCACTTTAATTTTAATAAATGTTTGCTGTTTTGGTAAATTTGTGAAACAATGAAGCACTTTTTAGCTCACTGTAAAAGTCAGCTAATAGATTTGAAATGTCTGTGAGTGTCTGTAGACTTTTATAGATCACAAAAATCAGGCAAAAATGAACATAATTGGGTCAAAACTGGGTTCAAACTGAGTCAAAATGTGCCAAAATTGGCTTAAATAGGGGCATAAGTGGGCTTAAATTTGGTCAAAAATTACAAAAAATGTGCCAAAATTGGCTTAAATAAGGGCAAACAAGGGACAAGATTGGTTCAAAAATGACTAAAATTGTGGCAAAATTGTTCAAAACTCTCACTAATCGGTTCAAAAAACGGTTAATATCGGGGAAAGTATTAATAACTTTTGATGTCACGCGTTTTATTAATTAAACTAAAACACGTTATCACACGCGCCTAATTTTATCTATAAGCAAAAGTTTTGATGTTACCTCGTCGACATGTTAACTATGATTGAATAAAAATACCTTTAACATTCACTAAAGAACTTTTTATAACAATGTTTTAAATCACATAAAAATTTTTATCGAAACAATAATAATTAAAAGTTTTAAAAATAGAAATCAACAAAGTAAACTAACAATAGATTTAAAGTCAAAGTAAGTTCAAATTACTAATGTTCATTCTTTTTATCTGAATTTGTAAATTTGTCAGATATATAGATTTGACAATGTCCGTCTGGTTGTCCGTCCGTCTGTGCACACTCTCATGTTAATTAAGGGATTTTGTTCTTTACTCTAATAAAGAGATATTACCAACTCCTTATTTTAATAAAGCATTTCGACCTATTTCTTATTCTAATTAAGTGGTTTAGATTTTTACTTTAATAAAGAAACTTCACCGCATTCTTATGTTAGTAAAGGGATTTTGACATTTTTCTTATGCTAATTAAGGGATTTTATTCTTCTAATAAAGTGATTTCCCAGATTGATTATGTTAATAAAGGGATTATGACCTATTTCTTATGCTAATTAAGTGATTTTAAGGTCAAAATATATGGTCAAAATTGGATTTTAAAAAGGTCAAAAATGATCAAAATTATGTCAAAATAGACAAGAATCTGAGAAAAATAGCCAAAGTTTAATTTAAAAATTGAGTGGCATATGGCAGGCAAAATTCAGGCAAAAAACCCAAAAAAACTGGCCACAATAGACGAAAATTTAGGCAAAAATGACCAAAACTAAGAATAAAATTTGAGTGGAAGAGCCGTTTTTCGCCATAAAAATAGTGATTTTCACACTCAAAATGGCAGAAAATTACCGAAAAACTAGCCAAATTGAGCTAACTTAGGTTAAAATGACAAAATTTGATTAATAATAAAACTGGCATTTGCCGGTTTTTGCTGTAATAATATTGACTTCCAGACTCAAAATGGTAAAAAATTACCCAAAAATCTGACCTAAATGGGCAAAATTAAGCTATATTGAAAAAACTTGATATAATCATGAAGTGGCATATGCCGGATTTTGCTATAATAAAATTGAACACAGACACAAAATGGTAAAAGAATACATAAAAACTGGCAGTAATAGGCAAAACTAGGCTAAAATAACAATATTATTACTAATAAGTTATTAGTAATAAATTAATTGGCATATGCCGCTATTTCCAGTAAAAATATGGATTTATAATCTCAAAAAAATCGAAAAATCTAGTTAACATTATAGGAAATCGGCAAAAATGTCAAAAATTAAAGTGGCATATGCCAATAATAAACGATAATAAAGCGATTTATTTTTGATTTCATCTCCTTTTAACATAAAAATTGACTTATAACCGAAAGTATAAATTAATGAGAGCGAGCGAACTAAGAGAGGGAGCGACCATAATCTTACTAAAATTAAATAGCAATTTCAAATATTATGACCTTATCGAGCTTGTTTTATTTTCTATTTAATGTTATTTTTTAAGTTTCTAGTTCTAAGCAATAAATATTCCAACATAAGTTATCGGAAACTTATTTCATCAATAAATCACAGATTTTAAGAGATATATATTTCCGGTATTAAAATCTGGTAAAACGGTTGGATACCTGGAAAAACAGTATACCAAAAGCCAGATTAGTTTCGGAAAATAAAAAATTAATTTTTTTTGATACCTAAAAATAATTTACATTATAAATTGAACTTAATCACTATTACAAAGTATAACAAAGTAAAAAAACCATTTGTGTCATTAATTTCTAATCATGCGATAATATGCAATAGCGTTAATAAGCATAATAGAATTTAAATAGTAAACTTCACAATAATTGCTAGAAATGGGTTCATTAAAATAAGCAATACAAATTAATTTGACGCGAATGGGTAATACTCTCCCGAGGAAAAAGATAAAATTAAATATATTAGGAAAACCTTACCCATTCGAGCGCGCGCGAAAGAGTCATGTTCTCCCCAAGAAAAATATAAAAATAAATACTAATTGAAGGACTGGGGAAGTTAGTTCCAAACAAATATCTAAAACAAAGTCGCTGTTGAGCGCACTATGGAGCAACCCATTAGGCCTGATCTATCTCTTGTTTTCAGGTGTGATTAAACGGCATGGAGTTATTTCCGCTTTGTTTATCTGAATTTGCAAACTTCAGATATTTGGATTTGGGTTTGACCGTCTGTCAATCTGTCTGTCCGTCTGTTGGATTTGTTAATTATGTTTGAAGATTGAATCAAACGTTAACTTATTACTTCTCTATTGAACCAAACCCAATATAGCGAATATACATGATTCCATTTCAGTTCCAAATACTGCAAATCAATGCCTCGGAAACCATTGGCTATTAGAGTTTGTACTGTAATGTTTCAGGTTATTTTACAGCCATCGCCAATATGGTGCCACAATGAGTTATATAAGCGTTGAATTATGAAAAAAAGATTATTGCGATACCTGACATGTTCCATTATATATAACGTTCCGCCCTATAGTGGAACTTTTTAATTTAGAATGCAAGAATTAAGCGCTGCTCCTCTATAATTTCCAGTTAAATGATCATGATCGAGTACTTTAAAATCATCAAAATATCTCGCTTGTCTTTTAATAAATTTTTCCACAAATAAAACAATACTTAGCATTTTTAAACATTTCTTTCTCTTCATTACTTAAAGGTATTTATTCTTTTACTTCCATTTGTTTTTGAAGCAACTTTTCACTTTTTCAACTGTTTATTCAATTTTTTAAAAAATATACCAGCAGTATTTTCACCGCGATATGCAAACGCATAATTAACTTAATTTTCATAAATCACATTGATATACAAAAACCATAAGGAACATGTTGTTGATATGATACTGTTTTTTCTACTTAAGGCAAAATTATTTTTTTCATATAACTTCAAAGTCACAGTAATTTACGAAAGGAAAAATCATTGAATGATAGTATTAATCAAATTTAAGTTTGCAATAATTTTTATCAGGTAGTAAAGTTAAATATGACATGATTTTTTCACAAATAGATTTATGTTTTCTTATAAAAAATTGTTTGCGAATCCTGATAAACAATTTGAACAAAAATAATATGTTGAATGAAATGATCCATTAAGCCGATTAGTTTTAATCTCACTTTGTAAAAGTCGAGCTATTGGATTTGACATGTTTGTGAATCTTTGTGTAGACTTTTTTCAATATTTTCAATATTTTCAATTTTTATGATTTTTTGGAATTTTTTTCAATTTTTGTGATTTTTTCAATTTTTTCAATTATGATTTTTTTTAATATTTATAGTATTTTTTTTAATTTATATAATTTGACAACAATATCAAAGGTTTCCTAATATTAAATTAATATTTTCACCTTTTATGTAACAAATTAATTAATGTATGAATGAATCGATGATTTCAAATTAAAAGAAAATTTTATTTAGTTTAAATTAAAAATCTCTCGAAACGGTCATAATATCTAACTTTGCAAAGTTAGTTTTAGTTAGTATATGGTTGCTAGCTCACTCCGTTCGCTCGCTTACCATTTCAAAATTTTGTGTTCAATACTATACCAGCACCATTAGCGGCAGATGCCACTTAAGTTTTTAATTATAATACTTATTTTAACATTAATTTTGACTCTTAAAACCAGCGTTTTGAACCATTTTGCGCATAAAAATCATTTAAATACCGCTAAAATGTGGCAGATGCCACTGAGTTTTTAACATAAGTTTACATTTCTTACAAGGTTTGCCTGTTTTAACCAGATTTTTGTTTATTTAGAGACATAAATTTCCATTTTTACATCTAATAGCGGCAGATGCCACTGAAGATATAATCTTAATTTTGCCAATTATTTTCCTTATTTAACACAATTTTGGCCATTTTTTGAAACTTTTAATAACAATTTTTAGAATTCTTTTGTTCATTTTGACACTAGTTAGTGGCAATTATTAACCTGGAAATTCCTTTATTAGAATAAGAAAGTGGTAAAATCCCTTTATTAAATTAAAGATCAAAATTAATTTATTAACATAAGAGTGTACACACCCGACGGACAGACAGACGGACATACACAAATCCATATATCTGTAAAAAACAGATAAAAAAATTAAACAAAAGTAACTTATCAGTGATGAGTGACAAAACGTTTTTTGATTATTTGAATGTTAATATTTGAAAGTTGCAAGCGAGAGAGAGGAAGAGAAAGGGAAAGTGTGGTCCTTTTATATGGACAAATTGGGGTCAAGTAATGCAATGATTTCGTGGAGCTGTCCTCTGGGGCACAATTTTCACATCAGAAAAGACCCATCATTTCTTTGTTTTGGTGTGTTTTTGTTGCTGCTGTTGCTGTTATTACTGGATTTTGAATTTTTGATTCTGCCAGGCATCAGATATCTATTCCAAAGCGAACGATTGATAAGTGTTTCGGTTTCCTCGTGTGCCGGCACTAGTTTTCCACCCAGTTGTTTGAGTTGTTGGTCGATGTGGCACAAAATTAGACGAAACTTGTTTTTGTTTTTGACGACATCCTTGAATGAAAGGAAGTTTTAGCTGACAACTTATTGTTTGTGCTGTCAGTTGACATTGTTGTCAAATGCTTAGAGAATAAGTTGATTTAAGAAGCGCTTGCTCTCGATTACCCAGAAGCTGTTGTCAAATGACGCGTAATTTCAAGTTTTGTTGTCAAATGAAGGTTGACATCACTCTCAGTTTGGCTTAGGTATAGCGTCAAAAGAGTTGAGTGCGATGTGATTGTTCGAGGGTTGAGCGAGGCTGAGGTAAGAACGATGTTGCGGTTAGCGGTGCTGTGAGCATTGCAGTGTGTATTGATGTTAGTTGTGCTATGGTGAGTGAGTGCGCATGAGATCGTGTCTCCGATTCCAGTGTTTGCGAAGTTGACGAAGAGGTTGGTTCTACGCGCGAGATCGTGACCGACGAGCATTTTGTGCATGAGGTTTTTCAAAACGTGTATTGTTGTTCGAAACGTTTACACAGCAATTTCAATATTTTCGTCAATCGATCCAAGGGTTGCAAAGGAGCCTGCGACGTTGGCAAGCGGAATTGACGAAGTCGCGTCCACTCGAAGTTTAAGGCTATCTCTGTTTTTAGAAATTGCTGTGATTGTTGATCATGAATCCATAAATGGTCTGAGTGGATGAAAATTGAGAAGTATGTCAAGCGTGATGAGATTGGGCTGATTCGCGTTACTTATGGTTGAGGCCGTTGGCGAGTTACCGCTGTTTGCGCTTGACTGTTGGGCTTATGCTTGATTTCTGAGTCACAGCTGAGGACAATCCTTTTTCCAGCGAAGTTTGAAGTCTCGGAACATTTTGCAGACTGGGCAAGGAGTGGTCGGTGGCTTTGAGAATTCAAATATTGTCCTCGGTTTCTTTATAACCACTTTTTTTGCATTGTCTTTGGTCTGAAACTGATGAGACTGTTACTCCTGTAGGTCGTTTTTACATGATATAGTGCTTGGGTCCTCAATTTGTAATGCAATCTACAACCATTGTTCTGGGGTTTTGGGCAATTGCGCGCGAATAATATTTCGTGTACTCACGTCTTGAAGTCCTCGAGACAGGTGTGCCACTTGGTTCGCATCTTTCTCACCAGTGTATTGAATGAGTCGTCGCTTGTCGATAAAGTCAAGAACGCTGAACTCTTTCGAAAGCCTCTTCCAATGGATTGCGTTTTGGTCAACCAAAGCGTGTGTGTGCTTTGCTTTAGAATTGTTCCCACGTTATGGTTAGGACCAATGGGTCAATTTCAAGTGCGAGCCATCAAATTGTTTCTGCTGTTATATGTTGACACAAAGCAGAGTTTCTTTCTTTTGCCCTCCCGTCTGGAGTTATGATTTCTAAAATGACGAGCCAGTCTTTGACTCGGATCAGATCATCACTTGTAGTGCAACTGTCACAGAGTTTGCCCTTTGTGTTGTAAGTCACTGGTTGTGTGATTTGAGTTTGAATTTGAATTTGTGTTTCTGATTCTGTTTGAGTTTGTGTTTGAGTTTGAGTTTGTGCTTGAGTTTGTGCTTGAGACTTAGTTCGATTTCCGAAATCAAAGCGAAGCATTGTTGAGGACTGATTTCCGACAACACTTGTTTAAAGTAGTTTCGTTCGGACTGTTTGTGGTGTGCTTTGTGGTGACACTGCGCAATCTGTTGATTCATTTGAGTGTTTCGTGTCTGAGAATGTTATGCAACTTTTCAAGCATTTTTCAATCTCTTTTACGATTATACAACTCGAATCATGGTGCTGCTCCACACATCGTTAAAGTATTTCTATGTGCACCAAGTTGTAAAACCAGCTTCAACATAGGTGGCATGACATTGCACTCGGAATTTTCTTAACCTGTTATTCAATGTAAAGTTGAACTAAAAAATACGATTTACGCAACACCATCTATTTAAAACTTGCTGATTCAAAGGTTTTAATAATGGAGTAAATCTTAGTGGTAAAAATAACCGTATTTGAACAAATAGATTCGCGTTTGAAAGACATTTTTAGAACGAACAAAAAATTTGGAGGTATTTCGGATAATTGTTTCGGTGACTTCCATCAACTTTGTCCAGTAAAGGATAGATTTGTTTTCCAAAATAAGAATTTAACAAATATATCGATTTTTTTGAAAATACATAATGGAAATTATTTACTGCACATAACCTAACTGAAATCATGCGCCAAATAGACGACCAACTAATTGCAATGACTTTAAACAGCAGGAAGCAGGTTTTAGCAACTGGAAGCTGTACACGCAGGTTATTGCTCTAATTATGAGTCGTGAAATTATACGGAATAAGCTGCATCCACCAAAAAAGCTATACGATTGTACAGAACGATTGCAGTAGTCGACGATTACATTAATTCGGCGTTAAATCGAAATAAAAACCCGGAATTCGTTGGCATTGCAGACGACACGGCTGAAGAGGATGTTAACGGAGAAGTATTAAATCACGCATAATAAACAGTTGCTGAGACTCCTATTTCAAAAACCTATGGATTACCATCAAAACTTGTGATGAAAGAAGAGGCGCTCTATATGATAACGAACAACATTGATATTGTAAACGGACTCGTGAATGGCACTTACGGTGTTTTACGGAAAATCGATTAAGTTTTTACAAAATTAAGCTATGGAATGAATTTTTTGGAGTTATAGTATGTAAAAACACTCGACTTAATCATAATAACGCGATGAAACGAATCAATTACCCGCATACCAGAACAACTATTGACAAGATATCACATCATATGATATAATGAGAAGTCTGAATGTTATAGTTAGACGTACACAATTTCCTATAGTTGCAGTCGCAGCAATTACAATCGCGGAAAGTCTAAACCAGAGATATGACAATGTCGTTGTCAGTCTAAATTCGCGTAAGTTACGTTCTGAAGTATACGTCGCCTTGAGTCGAGCTCGAAAAATTCAGTGATCTTCAATGTTTCATTTATTCAGAAGAAGGAAACTCCAACTGTTATACTGGTTGAAAAAGAATTCGAAACAATACGAACAACTGCTGCACTAAACTTCAAGTTGCGGTTCCTATCAGATATTGTAGATGATAGTATAAAGATTATTTATCAAAAAGTTCAATCCCACGTAAACCATCATCTCGTTATCTCAAGTGAAATCAACTGCATGGCAGCAGCTTATATGCTATTAGTTGAAATGTGGACTAATCGTAAATTATTCTTTCCTGGGTTCAACCTGTTAATAATCTTGAACATTCAAAATCAACAACAGTTAAGCTCCCAAATGTATGTTCTGTTAATTCTAAAACAAAAATCAACACCTTATTTGTTTATCAAAGAGTTCAAAACAACGGTTTATTTGAATGCAAGGTTATAATTGTTAAAAATATTGCAAGCGCCGGCCAGAAGCACCATCGCAAATCCCATGGGATAGTTGCATACGCAACCTCTTTATCCCGGAATATTCCGGTGATCCGGCTATCTCTCCGACATCGGTCTGTCCTGACAGGTTTGGGACTCACAGGCTGTCTGTCTGTCTGTGCCTTTAAGGCCGCACGGTCTGTCTAATCGAGAAACCTACAGTGCCGTCGCCCTATTTCTCATTCCGCGAGCCTTCGGATAGCGTATCTAGTCGACACGCCACCGCTCGCCAGTACCTACTCGGCACTACTACTTAATGAAAGAAAAAAACGGCACACTTACTTAAAAAAATTTTTATTCAAAATAATTTGTAACTAATCGTTATAAAAGAATAATTTCAATACATGGAAGAGTTAGATCTCTTATATATGGTTAGTCTCTCAGGCTAACTATATGTATATCATGTCATACATCATCATTTATCAAGCATAAAAACATTTTCATGATCATTATTATTGTACAAAATATATTTCATAATTAATAATACCATTACCATTTGTAAATATTAACATGTTTCCGAAGAATACATTTCATAATGTAGATATAATTATCATTGCTTTGTAAATAACAAACACATCATCATTCATTGTGAATAACATACGCATCGTCATTCTTTGTAAATATCATCTTATGGTAAGTACCATTAACATATTAAATTTATGTATTTGTGTTTATCACACTCCCCTTCACTTTAAATTTTAATAATTAATAAAATTCATTAAATAAACTAATCTTAATTTTCATCTTCACGATGATACTTTTTTATTCTTCTTACGTGCACGATTTGACATTAATGCAGTCTTTTCTTGTCAGCTTACCTGTAATTAATTGGTGAAGTCTTACCAATTATTAACTACGGGCCCTTGTACTTGAATAACAGCTTCTCTGTAGTACCTACCTTTCTGGTTGGGGTGAGAAGTAGAATAAGATCATCCACTTTAAATACTACATCATGATGAGTTTTAATGTAACTACTTTGTTTCTCTTGCGCGATCGCTAAATTTTTTTAGCGAGATCCCTCGCGTTTAAAAATTTTGTCCGTCAAGTCTTGACCAAATTTGTACTTGGATACCAAACCTAGTTTGACATCAATTGGTAGAAGTGCTTTTCTACCAAATTGAAGTTTAAAAGGAGTTTCATTCAATGAGCTCGATTTGTTTTAGCTCGATTAATTTGACATTAATGCTTTTATGTCTTTCATCTTTATATGATTTTTTTTCTCAAAACTAGATAACATTTTTTTAATCGTTTTGTTGGTCCTTTCTGTAAGAACGTTTGTCTGATTACTATAACCGGTTGTCTTCACGTGTTAAATATATTATTTATAATACATTATCTAATATTATCTGCAAAAGTATTGTGATTTACAATTTGGTTTGAATTTTAATTACTTAAAGATTAATTTGCAATTTCTGTTTGAAATTTGTTTTAACTAACAGTTTTTAAAAGTTTAATTATGATATACAGTTTAATACCAGCAGTAAATGATTAAATAGCAGTGGTATTTCTTTTTTTGTCGTTAAAACTTTTAAAATTTAAAATTTTTCTTCTTTCGCCGTTTTGAAAAATTTAAATTCACTTAAATTCAATATTCCAAGATCTAAATAAAAATATTTTATTAAAACATAAAAAAATGAACGTTTACATTATTAAACGAAAGTTAAGTTTCTTAATGGATTTAAAATATTTGAAATGTAATAATAATACGGTTGAATGTTCTCATTTTGCCAGCTGTTATGATACATGGATACTTTAATCTTGAATATTAAATCAAAGGGAATTTTAATGCTCTTAGGGTGTATACGAGTAAAAAAACTAAACTCTCATTATTAAACAAATAATGCTTAATGCCATAATGATAAGATTTTTGTTTAATATAAGGTTTTAATTTATCTAGTTATAAATAGTTTAATCGATTCATTGTTAGTCATAGGCATTTAATACAAATTGTTTATCTAAGGAGACACATAGAGAAGAAAGTTCTTTACTTTTAATACTACACTTATTCATTTGGAATGAGGGATAAACTTAGTTTTTAATATGAATTTGCAGATATATGGATTAGGGTATTCTGTCTGTCTGTTTGTCTGTCGGGTGTGCACACTCTAATGTTAATAAAGGACATTTGATCTTTACTCTAATTAAGGCAATTAACACGATTTCTTATGTGGATAATATTGTTAAAAATTATCATATTTGTAACAAAATTGGCGAGATACGGCTAATAAAATTAAAATATTTTTCGAATCCGCCGATAATTGGTGTTATAAAAATTATTTCCAGTTCTATGAATAGCAAATAAGGCTAAAAACTAGCAATATCCAACTAAACTAAGAACAAAATTAGAACGGCATCTGCCGCGAAATGCTGTAAAATAAAAAAATTTTAAGCTCATAATTTTTAAAAATTTGGGGCAGATGCCACAAAATTTTAACTTTAATTTAAGTTATATTTGGGAAAAATTTTATCAAAATAGACAAAATCTAGCCAAAACAAAATTAAAGCTATATAGAGAGATTTGGAATTTACGCACCATCTAGATTTGAACATTTATACATTACTCGAACTTGTGTTGTTATCCGAAAAAAAAGTTGTATCTTCATCAAATCTATCGTGTACATTTTGAAAACTTACTACTTGTGCTCAATATTTCCATAAACGCATTAGAAAACTATTCCGAGTTTTCGAGCATTCCGAAAAACCATTCAAGGATAATCCAATCAATTATTCATTTATACACTTCCAGTTTCAACATCGAGGTAGCCCTAACGTGCATTTAGTTTGGATGAAAGATGCCCAGATCTATCAAAAAGATGAAAACAATCAAGAATGTATTTACTTTATTGATAAGTACAAAACTTCTGAATGTTCCAACTTCGATAGTGAACTACAATCATTTATAGCTTTGCAAACACGTAGACACTCGTTTTCATGTAAATAATTTAAAAGTAACAAAACATTGTGCCGTATTGATTTCCCGCATTAACAATTTGTGTCTTTGGTGTGAATCTGCCAAACAAGGAAATGAGAAAAGAGTGGTTAAATCCCAGTGGTTCTGCATTTACATTACTAATAATGGGTTCTTATAATAAATACATGTTATGATTGTAAAAGACAACTCTTTTATATATAAAGACTTGAACCATTATCTTTTGTCAAGCCTCTGACGAAGTTTATTCCCAAACTGCTGCAATGAATTGCGTGTTAAAAGGCTTAACCAACTGTGAGCTAAAGCTTAGTTCAAGCATTAACAAAGATATTGATCATAGAGGTCAGCTTTTCTTAAACCTCACTTTGATCTTTTTAGACCTTACTATTATGAATTTCATATCGTAAGAAAAACTTCTTAAATCAATGGTTTTTATTTTCACGATTGAATAAGTTAAGAGTATTTTGATTTAGTTAAAACTTTATGAAAGTAAACATAAAAATGTCTAGTATTAACTGAATAATTATTTTTAAATTCATTTAATCATGATTATAATAATTTCATTCTATCTCACAACGCTTAAATTTTTTATATCTTATATCTTATTTTAAAAAAGCTTAAAGTAATTTATAAAAATTGTATCCAAAAGCCTATGAAAGAATGAATAACTAATTGATTATTAATAAATTTATGGTTACTAAAATAAAAATATTACAGTCAAAAATAACTTAGACAGTAGTTTACATGATAAAAATTTGTTTTAAAAAATATAATTACTGGAGACAAATTAAGTTAATTTTTAGAATACTTTGTTAATAATATTAAAATTAATATAATTTTTCGAGTTAATTTAAATTTTATGTTTTTTCTCATAACGAATTCAATAGAATTAAGAAAATTAATAATTTATAATTTATAATCACATCATTAGACTCATTAATTATATATATATTAAATAAAGCCCTTATTTAATATTAGCTTATCATTTAAAATAATTTAAAAGGAATTAATATTAAAAAAAATAATAATTTAATTATATGTGACGAATTTGCAGATTTGTCTAATAAACAACGACGATATAACTCGTAAACAAAAAACATCCCATTCTTTGTTAGCGCATGTATTTGACAATGTTTGTCTGTCTGTCCCGGTGTCCACAGTATATTTATAAAGTGTTTTCAAGTATTTCGTTTTTATTAAAGTGATATGCAAATTGATGTCATACGGTTTAGAACTAATATTATTTATTGCATTTAATGTATTGACCAAGAAAAGTGAGCTCTCTATAATGTATCTTTCTTGTTTCACTTAATTTTAATATTAATGTATACATTATTGGAACCCTCATGATTTTAAAAATTATTAATAAATTAATGTAAAATAGCTGACTTTGTCATAGTGGGCTAAAAAATGCTTCAAAAAAATTAATTTAAAATAAATCTATATAAACGCTTAGATATTTATAGATATAAATAAGTTATGATTTGAATTTTAACTCACGTTTATATTTTTTGGATAAGATATTAATTTAGTTCTAATTTAATTTTATAAAATATAGCGATATAAAATGCATTTTATTAATAATAATAAATTGATGGCAATCGAATTTTTAATTATTGGTATCACATTGTATATCAATTTCTGTAGATCGACCGAAACTGAATTTTATATTATTCCTGGCTTTTGTCCACCAATTAAATATAGTGAGTTTTATTTATTAAATTTTTCGAAAAATTTCAACTGTCTTGCAAAGAAAATTATAACAGTTTCTTTTAGTAAATAAAATATAATTATATTACAATTTGTGAATATCTATTTTTAATTTAACACATTTGTCTAATTAGCAACTATTTTATATTTGATTTTATGAATTTCTATAATTATATTTTTTGACAGATGATGTTCCAGAATGGATTGTAACTAATACTAAAGCGCATAACGTTTTTGAAAAACCAAAACAATTATTAGAATATTATGATTTCATAGTTGTAGGAGCAGGTGCTGCTGGAAGTGTTATTGCCAGCAGATTATCTGAAGACACAACAGTTAATGTACTATTGATAGAAGCAGGAGGTGCTGAGAATGCAACCACTGATTCACCTGCAGAAGAAATTGGAGTTATATTTGGATCTGACTGGAAATATTATGACTGGAACTTCACTATAGAACCACAAAGAAATGCATTTATTAATTCTGGAGGAATAGCAAATTATACGAGAGGAAGAGCATTGGGTGGCAGTTCTGTACTTAATGGTAAATAATACATTATTAAAAGAAGAACAAGATCGATACGGTCATAATAGCTGACTTTGCTATTTAAATTTTAGATAATATATGGTCGCTTTTAAATTAATATCATTTCATAAGAAATTCTGTTATAAGTTAAACATTTATGTTAAAGGCAGATCAAGTACATCTCTTAATACATCTACAAGTACTTTAACATCTCTTATAAGCGGCAAATGCCACTTTAATTTTTAATCAATTTTTTGTCATTTTAACTTGCTATTCACCCATTTTAACTCAAGTTTTGCCTAATTTTGGCCCTGAATACCCATTAATAACCGCCAGCTATACCACTAAAATATTAACCTCAGTTTTGCTGTGTTGACCCGAATTTGTCAATTTTCAGCCTGAAATTCCCTTTTAACGTCAAATATCCACTCAAAACATAAAATGAGTTTTGACAGTTTTGCCGATTTCTCTTTTTTATTATACTTTTGACCATTTTAAGCATAAAAATCCCTTTTTTTACAGCAAATAGTGGCATATGCCACTTTAATTTCTAATCAAAGTTTTAATTTTAGCCTGATTTTGATTACCAAATTTTGACCCATTTTTTGCCTATTCTTACAAAATTTTTGCCCTATTTATACCATATTTTTGATTACATTTACTTGTCTTGACAAATATATTGCCTATTTTAAGACCGATTATAACAATTTTTAATGCAAAAAGCGGCATATGCCACTCAAATTTTTACCATTTTTTTGTAATTTCGCATTTGACGTGGTTTTTGTTTAATTTTATCTTATTTTTGACTCTGAACATATTCTTTTTGGCCTTATTTTTTGTCCTTATTGATCATTTTATCAACATAAGAAATTTAATATAATACCTTAATTAACATAAGATATTGGTAAAAACCCTTTATTAGCATAAAGAACAAAATCCCTTAATTAATATTAGAGTGTGGACAGACGGGCGGACAGACAGACAGACAGACAGACAGACAGACAGACAGACAGACAGACAGACAGACATGGTAAAATCCATAAATCTGAAAAATTTGCTGTCAGATAAAAATATATTAAATTAGATTTTTAGTTTGTTTTTATTTAAAAATCTTTGGAAAATTTAAATAAATTAGTTAAAAATAGTTACAGTCATTTAAATCAGAACTCCTACGTTTCAGTTTGCTACTTCATGTAAAAATGTCAAAACTTAAACATAAACGACTGTATTTCTGAGTAAAGTATATGTAAAAATATTTTTTTATTGACAGAAATAGCTTATATAAGAGGAAATCCGAATAGCTATGACAAATGGGAACAAATGGGTGCACATAAATGGTCGTGGAAGGACGTGTTTCCATATTTTTTGCGTTCAGAAGGAAATACTGATCCAAAATATGTAAACAGTCCATACCATAACAGTTGTGGACCGCTGACTGTGTCTAGCAATACAGAAAACAGTCCATTTCTTTCAGCAAAATATTTAGTTAATGCGTGTAAAGATTTAGGTTTTCCTCAAATTGATTTGAATGGTCCAACAAGTATAGGCACTGGTTTTGTTCAACAAACTATTTTTAATGGCACACGAGTATCGATTTCTAAAGCATTCCTCGAACCAATTTACAAATATAGACAAAATTTGCATATATTAACCAATGCTTACGTCACTAAAATTTTATTTTCTCGAAATAAGGGAGCGATTGGTGTTGTTTATTATAGAAATAAGCGAACATATACCGCAAAAGCAAATTTTGAAGTTATATTATCTGCGGGTGTTATAAAATCACCACAAATATTGCTTCTTTCAGGCATTGGGCCGAAAGTTCAATTGAATCGATTCAAAATACCCATTGTATCCGAATTACCTGGTGTTGGGAAAAATTTTAGAGATCATATTTACGTTGGTCTGATCAATCAAATCTATTTGTTTCCTAAAACTGGTATAAATAAATATTTGCTTATTATTTATGACATACTCCACTTTAGAGGAATTATGGGATAAAAAGAACCACAACAGCACTTTACTCACAAATAACTTTTTAACTGTATTTAGGAATGCCTCAATTAATATTTCCTTTATACAGTAATTTTTCAATTCTTAATCTATAAAAACGAATTTATAATAATTTTAAAGTAATTATTAACCTAATAATATCTTAAACGGATGTCAACTCTTTTCTATATGAGTTTTGCATATGTGTTAACATATTCTGTATAACACGAAGAGTCTATGCTAAGGGATGTAGCTCTGAAAACCTGATGCTCAAAGCTCTGTGGAAGGCAGCGAAATATTTTTATCCTAGAATACCTTAAAAGAAAGTTTTTTGGTACCGGGTAATACTTCTGAAGTGTTATGTTTAATGTAACGGAACGCAAAATACATTAGTATAGTAAATTATTAGATTGCACATATAAATCAGTTACATAATTAATCATTTAACTACCATTTCATTATATCATATATTTGTACTCAACATAATCATGCCTCAAATCTTTATCATAGGAATATTAGATGAAAGTTGTACCGAATATTTAAACAATAGAAGTGGTCTGTTCGCACATTACGATTATGGTGTTTGTAATGCAAACAGCAGTATAAATACGGACATCGATTGGAATGATATTCAAATTTCTTCAATTAACAATACGTTAACTCTGCCACAGAATTTAAAAGAATATTTTACCGCGTTTTTTACACGAGTGGGAAATATGCGGCCGAAGAGTGTCGGCTATTTAGAGCTTCGAACTTCAGATCCATTCGATCAGCCATTAATACAACCAAACTATTTAACACATTCTGACGATATTATAGTTCTTATTGATGCGATTCGATGGACATATCGTTTGGCTCAAACAAAAAGTTATAATGGTTTCGGAAACCAGGCGTTTGATTCCATATATGTTAAATGCAAATCAATGTTTAGTATTATTAATGATCCAATGTATCCAAATATGAAAGTTCCAAATGATCATTATTTAGAGTGTTTGGCACGTCATTTCACATCAGTAGGTTATCATGGAGTTGGAACATGCAAAATGGGATCATTATTAGATAAGTGGTCTGTGGTTAATCCACGTCTTGAAGTTATGGGTGGAATTAGAAGATTAAGAGTCGCTGATTCTTCAGTTATGCCACGCATTCCAAACGCAAATACTTATGTTCCGTCAGTCATGATCGGAGAAAGAGCTGCACAGTTTATTAAAGAGGATTATCACTTAAATTAATGATTTCGTTTTAATGCTAAGCTAATAATAAACCTAAAGCTTACTTTTATGTAAAAAAGTGTGCTAAATATTTTTTTAAAAAATTTTAGATTAGAATTGAATTATCATTATTGAGTTTATTAAATTTTAGAATTACGTAAACTGAAATGTGTTTTTTTGAACCATATTTAAGTTTAATATATATTTGCTTATGGATAGTAAAGAAGAAATTAAATAATTAAAAGCAAACGATTATACTTATTCGTTCATATTATGAATTTTCTAGTCATTGGATCGCTTCACTGTATTATCAACGATGGAAAGTGAATATATGGACAGATAAAAATTGTCAACAAAATAATCTACTTTTACCTTAAGCTAAAAATTCAAGCATAACTAATTCGCAAAACGTTTGCCTAAATTCGGTGAAAATATTTTTAAAAGTGATTGAAGTTTTTGATTAATTTATTATTTTAAAAAAATTTTTATATGAAAAATATTCGAAAGATGCCATATGTTACAATAACTAACGAAAATGATTGGATAACTAAGAGATTAAAAAATAATACCGGTATTGGTATGTGAATCGAAGTATTGGTAAAGATTAAGAATTATTACTTGAATATGTACTTTAATAATAAGTAAAAACCGTTTCATATAACAACCCAGTCATAATCTAATCACTTAATAACAAAATGAAAAATTGCGTAATTTCCAGTCGAAAACACCCTCATTATTTTTACTATAAAATACTTGAACTATTTAAAACTAACTCACAATTTTATCTAATACTTTTGAAACAATCATGCGAATATTATTAATAATTTTTTCTTTAATTTTTATTCTTAAAATAACATGTGGCCATAATTTAACTGTTGTCTGTTATTGGCCCAATTGGTCAAACAAAGTTTCTGACATAAATCCAACATTATGTACACATATCCATTATTCCTTCTTTCTTCTGAATAAAACCAATGCATCACCAGTTGATAGCTTAGGTCATCCTAACACCGAAGTTTATGCTAAGCTCAACCAACTTAAAAGTGTTAATAAAAATCTAAAACTAATTGCATCGATTGGTGGTTGGGGTGATGGAGCAGATAAGTATTCGCGTGTTGTTGGAAACGATACCACAAGACGGATGTTTGTGCAAAATGCTTATCAACTCATAACTAATATTGGCTTTGACGGGTTTGATTTGGACTGGGAATTCCCAGTTTGCTGGCAGGATAACTGTACCGCTGGTGATGATCGCGATAGAGACAACTTTTCCAAACTGATTCAAGTTAGTATTTTTGTTTTACGCAAAACATTAATATTAATTAAAAGATCATGCATTGTAACTAAAAATAATAATTTGTAAAAATTTAGGAGCTTCGCGAAAAGTTTGACACAAATACTACAAATTATTTCAGCGTATCGGCAGCCGTCAAAGGAGATGAAATTATTAGTACTCTTGCTTATAATTTCACTGCTTTAAACAAGTATGACAATAAAATTAACTGGTAAACTATACGATGACACGTAAAGTTATTATACTTCCTTCCTATAGATATTTAGACTATCTTAGTGTTATGACATATGATGATTATGGATACCTGAATGGGAACAAAGTAACTAAACATCACTCGGCGTTCAATTATAGTATTGAAAATTTAGCATTTTATCACAGAAAAGGAGTATCAAAAAATAAGTTGTTAATTGGAGTTCCATTCTATGGCCGTTCGTTCACTCTTATCAATGCGACTATGCATCGTATCGGAGACCCAATTGTTGCCGTGTCTTCCTCGGGTACACCTGATAAAAACTTTCTAGACATTTGCCTAAACATTAAGAATGGGTCGTGGTTTCAATGGCTCGGCGATGATGGTCACGATCCATATGCTTATCACGATAAATATTGGGTTGGATATGATGACACAAAGCAAATATTTTCGTATGACATTATTTTTTAAAAATTTTAAGGATGGATATAATTAATGTAATCGTTTATGTTATAGTAAAGCGGTGTATGTTAAAAATAATGGCTATGGCGGTGTTATTCTGTGGGAGATGGGTCTCGATGATATTCATAAAGAATGCTGTTCTATTGACTATCCATTACTTCGCGCTCTGAATGACGGCTTATCGGGACAATCGTATAACTCCAGCAAATTTGGATGTTATAGTTAAGCAAATGTTTGCAATAGAAAATTCTACCCAAATTACTCCATCGACTTTAGCTAAAACCTAATATAATTAAATTTGTTTTAAAGATAAAATAATTTAATTAAACATAGTTTTATATTTGAATTAAGTTTTTAAATATATTTTTAAAATTTTCAAAAATAACCATGTTTTTCGTAAAAAGGCACAATTTTTATAATTTCTATGAGCTACAAAATTACCGTAAACTAAAAACAAACCAATATATTCGCGTTAAATAATTTAATAAAGTCGATAGGCTAACTTTATTCTTAAAAAAAATACATTTTACAGATAAATCTAAATTTATTATTAGCCATTCTTCACTGAAATGATGTCCTTTAAGCATTCCTTTAAAAGAAAAATCGTTCTTTTAAAAATTATTTCGCAATAAAAATAATCTCTTACAATATATTTGGGAAACTTTTCATTAACTATTTTTTTAAACTTTTCCTGGTCAAATGTTTTGTATATCTTTTCAGTACATCCGCCAATCTATATAAAAATATGCGGTAATATAAATAAAAATCAAATTAATATAATAGCAACTCTAACCAAAGCATATTCAAAGTTATCGCAAATAATCGGTCTCAGTGTTGCCGTTACATTGTTATCTTTCATACATTTTTTAATTGTTCGAATCTGTAATTGATTCAATTTTTTACTACTATTTTTTAATATAAGTTATTTTATTTTTTTTAAACCAACCATTTTAGGTATAATTTTCTCGCATTTTTTGATAGAAATTCCCTGCTCTTCTGTTAATGCCATTTCGCATAGCGGTTCAAATCCGAGGTTCGATTCCATTATTAAAATGCAATACTAATTATTTAAATTAATTAATTGATTAACAAATAGTAATTAAATTATTGATAAATTTTGTTAAAATATTATATTTTACTTCGTATTCGTTTTCCAATTCGTTAATTAACTTCATTATAGTTTTCGATGATTTATTCACTGTTTCATAAGCATCGACAGCGTCTTTGAAAAAATCGTTTTGCATTCGAAACATGCATTCATCGATCTGTTTATTATACGTTAAAAATTTATCTTTCATATAGATTTTCATAGTTGATGTTAATTTAATTATTTTTAAAATTTACATATTCAGGTTTCATAATCAAAGAGTTTTAGCAGTGATTTTTTAATAAGCATATTCTAAACACTAACAACATTAAGAAACCCCTATTTACCGTGGATGCTAAAAATTTTTAAAAATAAAAACGCTTATAATTTCTACAGGCAGGCACTTAAGCATACAATTATTAAAAATCTGAAAACGGCACTGATTTTGGGAGATACAAAATTACAAAATCAGGCTTATTTAACTGACAGAAATTTATTTAATTGCATATACCGATCGGATCAAAACTTACGCATACGAAATACTGTATAGCATACATCAAAGATTGGATAAATAATACTTTAGTAATGGTATACTTGATCTGATCGGTATATACACTTTAGTTTTATTATTTTATCATTATATTTTCACTTACATGATAGTTAAGAGTTTCTAAATTGTAATATTGACACAATGCTGGAGTTTCATCGTTCAGTCGCTTAGCCCTCACTTCCCACATGCATTCTGATAATACATTTTTGCGCTATGATTTTCAATTAAACAATTAAGTAATAATAGAAGACACTTGTGGTCACATTAAAACCATTAAACTGATACTTACGGCATCAGAAATTTTTCGATCGCATTTAAGCAGATCGTCGTATTTGTTTTTATCAGAATCTTCTTTGCAATACTTTCTACCCATGTTCATCCACGTCCTAAAGTCGAAAGCATAAATAGTTGCGGATAAAAGCGCTATTAATACGCAAAACAATAGTAAATTAGACATTGATTAAAATAATTAAAAACTAAATATTACACGTTTATTTTCATTGTGTAAATGCTTTTCTAGTTTAAAAGTACACGTAAAGCTAAGATAAGAAAAGGAAGAATAATTATCAGCTTTTTATCGAACACACCTGTAATTGAATCTTATTAATGGATTTGTGCTAAAAATTAAGTATTATTAGTCTTGAAGTATTATTGAATTAGGCTTAGGTAAATATATTTTAGGTACTACTTGACAGGCGGTAATAAAAATTAACCTTTTAAAAGTATTACCACCATTTGACTTATCAAATAGCTAGCTGTTAGAACACCCCTTAAAGTTCGTAAACTTCGGGAAAGAATGCCGAGTACGATATATTTGCGCAATAGACCTCGGGTTTAGTTTGAGTGATTGTACGTCTACCGCATTCCAATAGTCAAAATTTGGGTATAGGGAGCTCCCGTTTTTCTATTGATAAAGGAATTTTATGGGGTTATAATGATTAATATTGGACAAAAAAATTAAATACAAGCTAAACTTTTCCATGAAAAATTAAGAGAATCCAAGTCCCAAAACTAGCCAAATCGGGGAATATAGATAATCTAATCCTATTAACCTGACGCGCTGTTTGCTATTGTATTCATAGTTATCATACATTGTATTGTAGAGATGAGAATTTAGGCTGAGCCCTATGTTCCACGGGAGCCTGTAGACTAACAGGTTATTACATGTCGTGAGCTGTAGGCGTAGGCTACGAAATATTCTATAGGTTTTAGACTAAGGCCAGCCTATTTTTTAATACCTTAGCTTAGGCTGTAGGCTCGATATAAAAAATAATTTTTAAATGAATACATGTATATCAAATAACTGCGCAATACTTGAAACATGAAATTATTGTGATTTTCTCTATTAGATAATTTTTTCATTAAACTTATTTACAGTTTAAAAAGTATTACGTCATTAAATAAGAGCAAAGAGGTTAGTCCGCCTATTTTGTTGTAGGCTGTAGGCTTAGGCTCCTTTGAACATTGTAGGTTTGGGCTCTAGGATGCAGCCTAAACCTACGAAAAAACATAGGCTAAGGCTGTAGTCTCATGCTACACTTAAGGTTAGGCCGCATAAAACACTGATCTCTATCAAATTGTTTACATAATTGAGCAATTGTAGATCAGAGAGCGTATGCAGATGGAAACGGCGTGAATATGGGGGATGAAGGTGTTAACAGGAATGGTTTATATTGAATTAATATATTAATTTGCGCTAAATATTTAGCGCGCGTCTCTAGTAAACACAATTTTAATAAAATGGTTGTATTTAATAAAAGTTAATAGAATAATCCCGTTTATTTAAACGAAGGAAAAAACGGGGATTTACCAGGACCTTTAAAGAACCTTTATAACCATGCAATATTGCGCATAATATACGTCAAGAATTTAAATATAAACCTATCATATACTGTAGGTTAAACTTCACGTTATTTATTTATGAGTTTTAAAAATAATCCAAAGATTTGTTATTTGTAGATACAGTTTATTGTTTAGGCGTATGTGTACGCCATAAGCGTATACATTTACAGTAAACCAGGGTGTCCCAGAGGAGAGGGTCTGGATAGGGTATACCCCCCCCCCCATGAAAATCTGAAGTCATAAAATGCCAATTTTTTCATGAAAATGGCACTTTTTGCGGAAAAATCAAAAAATTGTCGCTTAAATCCGATGAGTTTGACTCCCTCCCTTGATTTTTGGAAAAATCCGAAATGAGACCCCATCCAGACCTTCAAAGTCTGGGACACCCTGCAGTAAACTGTATACGTTTTCCTACGCTTTCTATGTAGCTGTCAGATAATATAATAGTGTGCTGAACAAGAGTTTGCAATATTATACTATTATTATATTTCCAATGCCATTAAATGGCATAAACGTGTGCATTTAAAAAGTATAACTACAGTATAAGGATTTAATTGTACATTATTATTAAATATTACATATGATATATGTTTTTAATTTTTAAATTAAACAGTTAACTATACTAAATAATATGCGATATATTAATTCTATTATTATACCACTCAAACCCATTTAATACTCAATATATTGATTGTTTTATTTTTAAGGTAAATATTATTTCATTGGCCAAATGATTACAAATATTAAATTAAATTATCAATAAAAATGTAATTTCGCTCAAATGTTATGAACGAAAATTAAATTAATTTAAAGCTGTAATAATAATAATATAAACGAAGATATATGGATAAACAGTTATTTGATTGTAAACACTGTAAGACGCGGTTTAAACATAAAATTAATCTCGAAAAACACGTTAAACTTAATCACAGTTCGGAAGCTGTGGATACAGTTATAGATAAACATAATCGTGTAATAAATGGTAAAAACGATATCAAAAATGAAGATTATATAAATCATAGCAACGAAACGTGTTTATCCAATAGTTTAAAACGTAAAAATGATTCGCTAAATGATATAAATGAAAGAAATTCGGATACTTCCGAATATAACTCCAATTTGGATGCGTTTGATTCATTTACCGATGATTATAGTAATTCATCCGATATTCAAACCACCGTTAAAAGCAAAAAACGAAAAACAAAGCGTACGATTAAATCAAAGCCACCGAAAAATAAGTCAACAAAACGGCGCGATAATGATAGCGATAAACCGTTGTCAGTATTTGTTTGTAACGTTTGTAATTCGAAATTCGAACGCTTAGGCCAACTGAAGAAACACGTGGAACAGATACACGAAGACACGAAAACAGTGACGCGACCCTACAAATGTAATCAGTGTACCAGTGATTTTATTGAAGCCGACTATCTTCGCAAACACATATACGGCGTTCACGGGGAGAAGAAGTTTGCGTGCGATTGGGAAAACTGCGAGTATAAAACATCAGTTCTCAATAAATTAACGTTACACAAACAGCGTCACATGAATAATAAATCAAACGTGTGCTGTTGGCCGGGATGTGACGAACGGTTTGCGTGCAAAAAGGATTTAGCGGCACACGTCAGAAATTGGCACACACGCGGAACCGATACCCAATTTCCTCAAGAAGCAGGGTTTCAGTGTACAATTTGCGAGCAAATACTGACCACCAAAAAATTTTTGGATTTACACATAATGGCTAAACATACGAATGAACGTCCGTTCGCTTGTGACAAATGCGATAAAAGTTTTGTGTCGGACCAAACGCGTAAAAAGCATAACAGAATTGTGCACGAAGTGAAGAAATTTAAGTGTAATGATTGCACGTTTAGAGCATTTGATCGAAGAGATTTAGACACTCACGTAAGAAGAGTGCATTTACGCGAAAAAACGGTTAGTTGCGAGTTCCCTGAGTGTAAGGAAAAATTATTTTTCAACTTAAAATGCTTGAAAGAACATTATAAGAATAAGCACAGCGATGTTCGACCATTTGTTTGTGATTGGCCCGAATGCGGCGCTACTTTCAAATATAAGGTTGGGTTGACTAAACATGTTAATCAACACTTAAGAAAATAGCGAAAAACATTACGCTTACGTGTTTATATTCTGTTTACCGTACTGTTTATATTCTGTTATATTGATTGCATGTATCGAAAAGATAATTTATTTTATAATAACTGTTTATAATTTTTCAATAATTAATATAACGATTATAATTATAATAATATAATAGATATAACATATTTATTTAGTTTGTTAAAACTTAAATATAATCAACGACTTGTAACATTTCAATTACTTATTTATAAATCTTTTATTTTTATTGATTAGATTTAATATATACCGTGAGATCTTCCATTGGTACACGACTCACGGTCAGTGAAAGTAAAAATATTCACTTATTTAGTAGTAAAATAACTTAACAAATTTAAAAAATTTGTTATGCAAATATTAAATGTTATATAAATGTTTATTCATGAAGAAATTGAATGTGAATTGATTGGAATATATTTAGAGCATAACAGCAATGTTAGTAATAGTTGTCTTAATCAAACTCTTTTCTCGATTAACGAACCGTTTTATATGCAAACTGAATCAGAAGCGAAGTTAAGAAATGACAGAAAACGAAAGCGAAAGAATAAAACAAATGATTATGATAACCAGTTGAATCAAACTGAAAAGCGTTTAATCGGAATTATTTTAGATGAACTGAGCCATGATTTGTGTCATAAACATGATAATAACTCGTCAGCAAAACAATTGTCGGATACTGTAATGAAATTCCAATCAAAATATGACCATTTATATAGAGATAGTTTTCTCTGTAATGGCAGTGATAATGATTTGATTTATAAACAATTTGTTATTCCATCTCATTCTTCATTTATGTGCTGCGATGTTACGCATGGCTTACAATTGATGCAAAAATATTTCCAATTGAAAAAATTTTCGGTTTCCGATAAATTGATTATAATAATCGATCCGCCGTGGAGTTCCAATAAATCAGTCAAACGAAAGCGAACGTACGCCACAGACAATCATGAAAATATTCTTACAATGTGTGAACACTTGAAATCATTGATACAACTGTTTTCGAGTGATGTTCGCGTATGTTTAGCGATTTGGACCACCAATAAAGAAAAAGTATTTGTTTTGAATCAAATGTTACCATTACTGGACTTTCATTGTACTCATTGCTTGCTTTGGCATAAAATAACGAGAACTGGCGAAAGCGCTAAACTTCGAGGAGGATTAGAATACTTGATATTGGCGTCAAAACAAGTACAATCTAAATGTATAAATGGAGTGCTTCTATCGATTCCAAGTGCCATCCATTCGCACAAACCTCCGCTCAAACATTTGATATATCGATTAGTATTTAAGTGTACGGAAGAATCACCCAAAACAGAGTATAATTTCGCACCTGTTATGACAGCTTTCGATGTGATTGATTCAAATTCGATACTCGACCAAACTATTTATAGCAATATTTGTGGAATTGAATTATACGCACGTTATTTAAATGTTGGATTTCATTCAATTGGCTTCGAAGTTCTTAAATTGCAGAATAAAAAGCTATTTTCTATGAAACGTAAATTTCTATCACAATTAAAAGTTTTTTAAACCAATTTTCTTATTTATGTGCTTTTCAATTTGTCAATCTTCAATTTCGTACTACTTTTTTGTAATTACTAAGATTGAGGCAATCGAGACACTCGTCACACCACAAGCGTTCAATGAAATCAAACAAAATTACAAATTAATTACGACACAACAGAAGAAAGAGTTATATATGGCGTCAGAAGACATATGTCAAGCGTTTCTTTATAGCATTAATGTTAGCAAAGATGAAAACAAATTTGCGGTTGAGATACTCGTCGTTTTTGATTATTTTCGCGATTTTCCCAGTTTATTGGTCGAGCAAATGGACAATAATGATATTTTTTCGCGTTTCGATAAGCTTTTGAAACAAAAGTAATCGTGTAATTATGGATTTACTAGAAATTATATTATTAGACAAAGAAAGTGACGATTGGATTGTCAATAAATTACAGCATATGTGATACAAAGATTTTTTTAAAATTAAATTTTGAAACATTTTAGTGTTTTTAAATAATGAAAGAATTGGATAAGGATTGACTTTAACGTTCAGCAAATATTATGCAGTGCATTAATGTTAAAAAAAGAAAACAAAATTTATAAAATACTAATTAACGTTAATAAGATTTTAAGTTATATTGATATAGTTATCATTATTAAATAATACTAAAATAATATACCAAATTAATAAAGAGTTCTGATAGAAGTGGTTTAAAGTTTTTATTTTTAAAATAATTAATTGTTAAACTTATATAAGACTCATATTCATCAGTTTTTCGGTTTTCGCATTATTTCCTAAACAACTCCTACCATAAACTTCTTCGGTATAATTTTGAGTCCGTTTTGTTCAGTTATATCACAATATTAGTGTTTATTTTAATACCTTATTCTCGGGCATTATGCCCCACATTGGGTTAAATCTCAATCGCGGTGACCTTTGGGGTATAAAATGAGTTTATACCCGATAGCAACCCGTAGCTATCAAAATTGAATTTGCCCCCATGGGACATAATGTCCGGGAATACGGGAAATTATAATGGTTTGTATTGAAATAATAAAGATATTTTGAATTAATTTACCATTTAAGGCGAAAAATTCTAAACAATACTTAAAGCGATAAATACACACAAACTGGCACATGTAGGTATAAAATAATCTGAAAATATAACAATTATAAAAACTTTCTCAATAAATTTATTATTCTAATTTTGGCACAGACTTAGTCTAAGCTCCAAATTTAAAGTTTTCAAAATTTAAACATAAACAAATAATAATAATTTATATTAGTAGTAGGGGGAGGACATGACCCATTCGCGCGCGAATGGGCAATGTCTTACCCAAGAAAAAATATAAAAATGAAACTAAAAGAAAATAAGTGTCAGTTAACCCCCAAAAAAAATCTGAAATAAAATCACTGTTGAGCGCACTAAGGAAATTCCCCTTAGGTCCTGCTAGTGCCCTCTTTTCCCCTGAAGGGTGCGGCGAGGAGTTAGTTCCGCAAAATTAAGCTAATTATATTATTTTTTACTCGAGGTAAATTTTTTGATAGCGTCGTTTATTTTTTCAGACGTGATTTTTTTCGGTGGCTTATAATTATCACATTTTTAAAAAGCCCATCAATATCGTACTTAGGTTTGGCGCTATTACTACTTCCACAACTTGATGGTTGTGAAACATCCTTATCTTTCGAGTTATTTTTCTCCATTTTAAAATCAATAGTAAAAAAGGAACGTTCTAACAAAATTAATCTTTATATATTATACTTTATCTAATTCTCTATTTATAGATTATAAGCTGACAAATAAGTTCAGAAACCACTTTATCGTTTAGAATTGTACTGTTGGTAATAAGTTTAGTATTTCTGTGTATTTATAGCCTCTACACCAAAGCGATACAAACAAAACAATGGTTTCCACATGTTGTTGAGTTTAGACTTTGTAATGTAGCTGTATTATAAAACCATCTCCATTTTCCTTGATACAAATATTCTATTATTTCATTATAAAAGGGTGATAAGCCAACTGAATAAAAATACTCTTATGGTGCTTCTTTATTTACTGCTACAGCAACCAAATGCTCTCAAGGCTGTGTTGATTTATCTGTAATTATAAAAACTAAAGGTAGTTTGTCTTAACCCTTTTTATCTATAGGTAGTTTGTCTCTTGGAAAAACCCCATTAAAACATTTAAAGTGATTTAATTTTTATTTATTTCTAGTGTATTCATTAAAAGTATTTTATTCCTTATCTTTCTTGATTAATTTCAAAAAACGCTATCAAATTCACTAAAAACTAAAATATTTATAGGCGCTGCCAATATTTTATTAAATTTACTTTCAATTCTCAAGTTTCCATAAGTTTGTGGAGATAAGTAACCACACATGTCTTCACCATTATTAAGATCTGGAGCAAAATTGAATCCCAAAATTGTAAAACCATTTCCGTAGTTATATCTTTCTATACATATCTCTGTTTCCCCCGTAGTTTTGTCAGCAGCTTCTAATAGACCATAATATTCTCGGATTTATTTACTGGTCGCAAAATCTGGTTGATATGGCTTCAAAGGATATTGTGTACCATTAAAATAACAACATATTTCTCTTATGTATTAATAATGAAAATTAAAAGGGTTTTTCTTAAAGTTACCATTAAAGGCATCTTGATTTACACAGAACACATAAATTCAACTTTGTAAAAAATGTTGTAAACGCCAT